>PNEQ01073352.1:0-39743 GCA_003012365.1 Medauroidea extradentata | reverse complement strand
AGACAACTAACTGCGACTTGGTTATGCCAACAAAATATTGTTTAACTGAAACAAATATGTTCAACCATATTACCTGGTTACAGTAAAAAAATTTGTATGTTTTTTGTAAACAAGGCGTTTTTAAGTGAAACATCGCATGTTTCAGTAAAACACATATTCCTCAAACAAATATATTTTGTTATGTGAACAATTTCTTTCTTTCAGTGTACACACATGGAATATGTATTCAGAGTCTAACATATTTAACACAAATTATAAAAGCAAATGAAATGTAAGAGAAGTAAAAAAAAGTATGATTACGCCGCAAGAACTATACAACAATTTTTAATTTATTGGGTTATAAAAGAACAGAATATATAAAAGGCGCTAGTTAGTTTGAAAGCAAAGTACGATCCAAGAAGTATAGGCCCTAGCTGCCAAGTAGTGAGCTTCGGCAGTTACATTTTTTTAAACTGCTTAGAATGCGTAAGATATGTCTACTTATAACTGATATTCACAGAACATTACGCATTAGTATGCCCATTTCAGCTCCTCCATTTATCTTTAAAGTTTATTAGCATGTTCCAAAATTGGCGAAGTTGGTGTTCTTTTACTTCTTTCGAGACATGGACATTTTGACACAGAATATTTATAAGTTATAGGCGAGTACAACTCACCTTCATCTTTAATATTGCGCCATAAAACAATAGCGCCCTGTGTCGTCCGTACCGATTCAGCACTTCTATTCCTCAAACGAGCAAAATATGTTCACTCAGGTGGCCATCTTAAGCAGGGTTGTCACATGATCTAATATTATTACAGTATTTTACGATTTGAAATATTTCTATCATTGTAATATATGCGTCCGTTATGCCTATATTGAAGTTTTTAATGTTTACTAAAATTGTATTTATTAAGTTAATTCCTCAACGCGTTAACGTTAATTCACTATCCTGTTATTAATTTTATGAACTGTAATTAGTGATAATTATTGTAAATTTGTTATTATTATATAATCGATCGTGGTCGTATATGTAAGACATGATATTTTCCGAAAAAAAAAAAAAAAAGGGAGTGGTTTAGGTTGTTTTATAATTTACACATCTATGCTATAAACGGTATTGTCTTTGGAGCAAGGAATAGTGGAGTTCTCTCTGGGAGACCAAGCGGAATGGACGTAATTGCTGGAAGGCTACGATACATACAAAGAACGACGACGACTTCGCCTTTCTGGGTCATTCCGAAGGAAGTTCATATGGGTGAGCTGGATGCCCGTATTACCCGGTAGACAGAAGGACTGGTAACGTTAATTTATGACGTTACTGTGGTAGGACCAGCCAGCACCACCGTATTTTTTTATGTATCATGACATGTTGGTTCACACACTGAGATCGCCGACTGGAAGTGCTGCAGTCTGGCTCTGCGATGGGGATTATCAAGTAGCCTACGTCTTAGGGCTTCTGTAGCTAGATATTTTTTAAATATTCCTCCCCAGTGTTTTTCCTTGTTCCACCGCCGTATTAACTGAATTTTGCAGTATATTGTATATAATTATTTCGTATTCATGCTTCAAAATTTTAACATTAATTTACTTAGGCTACCATCTTGTGAATATACTGGAATGGTCATCTATGATTAAATATTACGTGCGATTATATTATTTTCTGTCTATAGTAATATTCAGTTCCTTTAATAGAGGATTCTAATGTCTTCTAGGAATATCTGTAACGGATCCACGCCATCTTTTCTGAACCCTGAGATAATTTTCTGTGGCAATGAATTAAATGAATTTCAATTTATGTTGGCGTAGATGTTGATTATTTCGAGTCTCGTGCATTCCATTATAATTATTACAGAGTTTGACGGGAACAGATTCCAGTTCCCGAAACGTCGTTAATACTGACTGTTTGGAAAACTAATTTGTTCTGTTTCGTCTCATAGTTTGTGTCGTTTTTTTTTCCTGTTTGTGTCCGACATCTTTGTTTTGTTTCGTCTCATCGTTGTGTCACATGTCAATTAAAGTTCTTTTTTTTATATTTTTGTTTTTTTTTCTGTTTGTTTCTTGTTTTATCTGACCCGATTCCAGTTTTGGAATTTCGTGTTGTGTATGTATCCTGATGACTAAAGCATACTCTGCTTATTGATAATTTCTTGTCTTATATTTAGTTTTCTTTTGACAGTCATTTATTTCGCAATGGTGTATGTCCAAGCAAGTCAATCCAGTCGTACATGGTTAGTTATAATTAGTAAATGCGTTTGTAGAAGACAGCCGGAAAAAATAAGTTTGGTACCTTTAAGTTAAACAAATTTACACTGCATACTATTTGATCGCTTAATTAATTTTCTATCTCTTTTAAAATGCTATTGCATGAAGGGCACAGCAACGCTTAGTATATCTAAACTATTTTATGCAATATTCTTGGAAATTTGTAAGAATTTAATTTAAAGTAGATTTGCCTTCAGTTGTCTATGAAAACAACGAACATTCGTTGTATAGTCCTATTATTGATGCAATCTTTGATTTTAGAGTTAATATATCTGACATGAAGTGATTATTCGTTTAAACGTCTTTAACACAGGTTCAAAAATACACTGGCAAGTTTTTTTTAATATAAAAAAAGGTCAAACAACGTAACAGAGAGGCAACGAAAATCACATCTCACCAAATAGGTTAATTAATAAAGCTCTCAAAAATCCCCGTACCTAAGTTCAGCTTCCCGCGTGAAGATTTTGTCAACCACCTACAACACAAGATGTCACTAGGTTACATTACGTACTTCCTATTAAAACTGTCATGTAGTTGGATGTTGCATTAGTCCCCTAAGACAGAGTAAGGTTAAAATAACCAGCTATGTAATTCCAGATTTTACCGAATGCATCTAAGGCAACATGGCTTGGTATAATAAATTAGAACTTATGAGAAAATAATGGCTAGTTTATGACAATAAAAGACTGTAAGGTGAAATGGTTTCATGGAAATTTAACAACGAGGGCTTTAGAGCCAATTAGGGTGAAGTGAGATGAAGAGAAAACACAACAACCGTACCCGAGACAGGAATCGAATCCAGGACCTCTCGCACCATCGACCGGCGCCTAACCGACTGCTCTACGGATACCAGCTAACAATTATGGATAATCTTGTGCGAAAGTGCGCGGTAGCTTCCATTACTACATTTCTCGAGCAGACTAGGTCATCTAAACAATGCAGCACCAACGTTTTTACTTGACTCTTGAATTACGCAAATAACAGATAGACAGTCACTTCTGCTGTTATCTGACGAACGGAGCGAAAATAAACTGTAAACATGAGACTTTAACAATTCCACATCGATGAGGAAATGTACGCACTGAGTAGAAAATATCAAAGAAAAAATTTGAAACAAACAGCCAAATATTAGAAAGATAAATAAAACTGTACTAATAATAATACGCTGCTGTCGTCACATTTAGTAAAAGTAGTTAACAAATGTATAACATATGTAGACGACATTCGAATCTCCGCCATCCTAAAACCCTGAATTGCTAGGAGGTGCTTATGAGTAATTTAGTGTTAGATATAAACTGGTAATGTCAATAAGGAAACCAACCAGAACCTAGGATCGGGGTCCATATTCGGCCAGCGAGGACCAACAGTCCGTGATCCCTGGGTGAAGTAGCCTTTGTTTGTCGAACAAACGACGCATCTACATTTGTGCGGTTGCAAGTTATTGGAGAGTTAAATTGATAGTTTATTCTACTACACGTAAGACTTATATGTGGTATTAGTTAGGCAACGGACAATTTTCAACGGTACGCTGGTGTCAGTAAGGGGTCAACTTTATACTAACTCTTATGGAGATAATTTTATAGTCCGACAGTGCTTGGTTTTGCACTCGAGGTTTTCTCAATAAGTACCAGCATGAAATGTCGTCTTAGTGACACCGTATCTGCTAGCAGCGGAAATCATCCATTGACAAACTCGTTCATAAGAAATAATATTATACTCTTAACGTGTAGTATAAATAAATGTTAGTTAAACATAACAGAACCTTATAACACGAGATTTAAACAAATAGGGCTCTAGGCCTTATACAGGTTATAAACCGATAGTTACTTTCCCCTCATAAATAATCTGTAACCTACGATTTAGTTGGTTATCATATTGTGAGTAGCAATCTAAGCCTGACATTTTTCTGTAGTGTTGTTTAGATGTCCTTGTCGTGGACCGAAATATTGCATAATAATTACACGTGAGAATGTCCTACTGACTTGCCTGAAAACGTATGATATCCATATAAGGTGTTGTGATTAATAATAGTAATAATTTATTATTAATCCTTTGACTCCAACAAGCAGTAAAATAAGAGGTAGAAGTGATAACATCTTGCCCACTTACAGTACATTGGTGAGAATAACAGATTCGCTCGTCCATGAACGAATATCACAGTTACTTTCGACGAGATATGTGCAAGTACAATTATCTTTTTTTCGACAGACGGAAATTCTCTTTGCTACACTAAACAATATCAAAACCATGAAGCGATGAAGAGATAAATGAATAAAGAATAACACAATATATCCAGATAAAATGATTAGACATTCTAGGCATTTCAACAAGCTGATATTTTAGAGTTCTTCTCACATTACTACAAAGTAGGCAGAAACAAATTGATTTACGTGAAATAAAGTTACATAAACTGTTGCGAATATGATCAGTTCCTGCCTTTACTGAACTTCGTTACAAGTATTCACACAGCTAGCTAATTGAAATCCCTGTAACGATGTTACAAGTTTCTCAACCAAATTATTTATCGAAATTTTCATCGAGATTGTAGGGATGAATAATATACTTCTATGTGAGGATACTGAAACAGAGTTAAGATGAGTACCTGGATGCTGCATAAGAATAAGTGATAAAGGAATTGAGAAGAGCGACTTGTTTCCTTGGAAACTCATTTAAGTTCTCGATTGTGTTATTTAGACAGGCTACATTGATTAGACGAGAGAAGACACGTTAGCAAGCAAAGGAGGAAATATCAGAAGACAGACAAAGTAATACGATTAAAAGATGCTAAATAGTCCCAGAACTGTAACAGTATTAATATACTCGTTCTGTATAATTGTATAAAATGCTCGCTATAAGCGTGTTTTCCAACATCTCACCGGCAGGTTGTTGGCAAGCCAGTCCTGTATCTGATGCCGTTAGGCTTACCAGGGGAAACAAGCTTACTGCCGACGAGACTAGTAGAAAACCCTTGCCAGAAAGAGATTATTACGCTCTTTCTCACCAGTCAACTGTCCAAAGTGGGTTAGCCTTGACGGAGCGGAGTACAATCCAACCTGTGCGATACCGCATTGTGGCATATCCTATCAATATGTGTACTACATCATAGTTTCTTCTTAGCTTCCAGTCTTCCCACGCGCTCTAGGGTGGTTGAAGTCATACGGCTAGGGGAGGCTACTACTTGCTGGAAACTCACGGGACTGCCCAAGAGGAACTCGGACTACACATGCCTGCTCTGTGTTGGTAACCAAGTGAACTCCGTATACTAGGCCTTCCCAATTTTGTGTTGACGGCAACGTAGTTTATCACGATATATGGTCAGTTTACCTTATAGGTTAACATTTATAATACGATTTGCTGTAGTTGATAGCGTCCGCGCTGTATCTGCGTGTGGCCGCTCAAGTGGAGAAGTAGCGAACTATTTAAACACCTCTTCTCGTAGGGCGCGAACTCATTGAATGTAAACATTGTTATGAATGTCAGCTGGGCGACAGTGCAGCGCTCTAACGTGCAAGATACAAACCAGGACGACGTTAAAAGCGGCGCATTGCAGCGAGGATAAGTTTCCAAGCTGCTGCACAAACGCTCCTCAAACGCGTAAATCATTTGGCGACTTTAATTTTGTATATATATAAATATGCAGAATGTCTTGAAACTATCGCACTATAAGCAGACCAAAATGTTGCTACAAATGCACGGAGATAGTCCCCTCTTGCTCTCCACGTCCAGGTATTATATATATTATATATATATTATGTACGTTACGAAATGTAAACGAAGAACTGCTTGGTATTTTGAGGCCGTGGTCATTTATTTCAAACAATTGCTAAAAACTCAAATATGTTTTTAACCAAATGCTTTGAAAAAATCTGAGACTGTGCACAGTCATACGATACACACTTTTGCTAGAGCGTTTTTTAAAGTAATGTACCGTTTGCTAGCAAAAAATATTTTGTTTCATTTTTTTTTTTTTTTACCACAAAATATGTGATATTTCAGGGGCAAATATATAAACAACTGTTTGGTGTATTGCAACAGAAAAATTCAGATACAAACGATGATATATAAGTCTTAAAACTGTAAGAAAGAATTTTTGATATATGTATTAATTTGCTTTAAAAAACATTTTCGAAACCACTGCAAAACTGCCTTAACCTGCACCCATAATATGCAGATCAAAACAGTAATAAATCGATAAGATAGGTATCTGTGGAGCGCAAAATGAGAATAACTGCAGTACTACGTTGCCACATTGTGTATGTAATATGCCAGCGTGCAACATTTTGCCACTAACATTTTCGTCTCAATGCACTCCAGGATTCGTGTATGGTGTGCTTATTACGCAGTTGTTTCTGGACGTCCTATATATATATATATATATATATATATATATATATATATATATATATATATATATATATATATATATATATATTCAATCAAATATAAGAATACATCCGTTAATAGAAATATATCCTCAGTAGTCTGTGTTGTTGATACAATTTACATTTTATTCTGCCCACAATATGCTGTAAGTGCATACGTCGTTGAGTTTTAGATTCGCACAGATTCCTGCATTTTCATCTTATGTCCCTGCAGAATTATTCCTTCCAGGAGGAATCTTTATTTCAGGCGCTTGTTGCCGTCGCTGAATTGTTGTATCGTGTCACCTCATCCCCATATCCCCCCTACGGACCGCTCAGAGCTGGCTCAGCAAGTTGGAGGAGTGAAGGATCCTTCTTGAGGACGAGTAGATAGGAAAGGGGAGTTGTGGACCAGTTGAGATGTAGCGACGCGGGCGGAGATAAGAGTCCCCACACAAACACCCCAGGGTATTTAAGGCGATGGGGTTTGGGAAATAGAAGACGTTGGTGCGGATGTTTGCCGGGATCACAAGTCTCGAGTAGAATGGCATCATCCCTTCGTAGAAGCTGACGGCGCGTTTCCTAACTTCCCTTGAACCCCCCCCCCTTCCCACTTTCTCCCAGAGGAAAAAACGTTTGGTGCAGGAAACCTTGTACACGCATGCGTACAGCTAAACAAGTTAATGCATGAATTAACGTAAATTTTGCTGTATCGCATTCCATAATTGATTTTGTGGATAACACAATAAACGTGTTTAATTTGAACTGACGTTAGCTGATGAATCCTACATAACAGGCGCTAGATATCACGCCTGAGATACGGAAGCTGGCAGGTGATAAGAGCTAGACTGACTCGTGCGTAAGCTATCTTTAGAGGCACGAGTTTTTCGCGTGTTTATCTGGCAACAGCCTAGACTGCTCAGTTCTATACGTGTACCGTCTGAAGCCGAATATCCATTGGCTTCTAACAGTACAAATGTGTAGCACGTGATATCCCCACGACTTGTTTCCTTATTTATAACGGGCTGGCAGTCGTCAAATGTGTGTTAAAACCGCTCTCGTCTAATCACAGAAGGAGGAGTGAAGTATACATTATTGACGTTCAACCTGACCTATAATTAAAATGCGAAATAATCGTGCCTCTAACTATCATGTCATCTTTATGCGCGGAGCGCGAAAACGGAATGCAATATTTTGGTCATTGACATTTTCCTATGGGTCTCTAAGCAGTGACCATACTCGTTGTTTACAGAAAATGTGTAGTAGAATATAGCATTTCCTTCTCTACTTTTGTTTTGCGGTTCCAGCTGGCATTTTTTACGTGACGTCAGTCTGGAAAAAACCGATTTTAGTGGTTTTTAACGTGCCCCTGAATCAAGTTTCTAAGCATGATATCCAGAAAACAAAAATAGAGAAGCATAGTTTTCAGGGGCGTCATTTCTGGCATTTATTGGGGGGAAGGGGGCAAGATTTTATTTTCGGCGACAGCGACCTTGTTGCATCATTTTTTATTAATTAAGCATGTATTAATTAAAAACTAAAATAATAAAATTTTACTCTTTTGTGCTTAAATTATCATTATTTAAATATCAAAATTCAAAAAAAAATTATACACTTAAAATTCTAAATCCAGGGGGGGGGACATTTGCCCCCCCCCCTGCCCCCCTAAATGACGCCCCTGATAGTTTTATGTATGTTTTCTATTTTTAGATAAATATGTATAAAATACGTTTAGTTGTATTTCTTAAAATAACTCTCCCCCAACACGCGGCAGCAATGTTAATGTTACAGCTGTACAGGGCTGTTAAGAAATTGCCATACAGCTGTATTTATTATTATCTCTGCGAAAATGAAAATGGAATATATTTGCTCAAAGAAATAGCAATAGCATTAAGGTTTTAATGCAGAATGATAAGTGGAGCGCCTTTGAAGGCCAAGCTGCGTACTACATCATGGCGGTGTAGGGGGGGGGGAGTGGGGATGTTCTTCGATCCTTCTCTATGCTTCGCTCTGTGCCCTGAGTACAACCTCGTCCAGAACGTGGCGATATGCGAGTACAAATAATTTTGAAAAGTACTTCATTATGCTTCTGCGAAACCTAATGTGCACACTGTTAGTTATATAAATGGGCCTTTTTATGGTAAAATTTGATTCCTCATATTGATTATTGTTGCACTACTACTTTTTGAACTCTAGAATATTTGTCATAACAAATTACTTTTATTATACATGTCAACTGACATTTCGTAAGAATATTATATTGTTGACCAAATAAAAACTATACCAGCATGAATTATTTTTTATTTTATTCTTTAAGGGTTATGGGAAGTTACGTTGTCGAGCGGACAACTGGAATACTCAATCGGCAATCAAATCTGAACTTCTCATCAAAATTCAATGATATTTTTTTTGCCGAGTAGATATTTTATCAGCGAACGTTTATTTATATATTACTATGCGGTAGTATGCTTTACTTTCGAATAAACAATCAAAAACTGTTTTTTTAAATAAGGGCTTGAAACCACAAAATCTAAAAAAATGGAAAACTGTAATTTTTTTAAATTTTTGATTTAGTAATATCTAGGCCTCTATAATAACCGAAATACACGTGTTTTAACTTGAACATAATTTTTGCGCGGATGTTACTCAACCTATTTCCGAATGCGGTGAACACGGACAAAATCGCTTCTCTACGAAACAAATCTTGCGATGTGCTCAGACTGCTGGACTAACAATCTGGAGGGAGACGGAAATTGAATGTAGAGTATTACATCGAACGTAATTAAGGAGTTCTTTATAATACAGACCTATACCTTTATTGGTAATTTTTAGGAAGATTGCATTTTTGAAGTCCTTGTGGTGTTGTCGGCAAGACAGCAAACTTCCATACCTCTATGTCTGCAGTAGAGATCAGCACTGCCATTTCAAGTAACTGTTGTCAGTCTGGTTATGTAACCAGCTGTATATTTGAGTGCTCGTTGTTAAAAGTCGTTTTATGCAAAACGTGTGATCCTGAAAAAAAAAGCATTGATTTAGAGGTTAGAGATAACGACAGGTCGTAAGAAAAGAGCGAAATTCTCAACACGGAATCGAGCAGAAATGAAACTAGAAAGGAATTCCGCTGAAAGTTACAGGACTGCTGCAGGGATGTACAATCCTAGTAAGCCCTTCGTGTACCTGTTAAAATGTTGAAAACAAGAATGTTTTAAACAAGTGTCAGTAAGATCAAGACAATTTTTTGTTTACTTGTTATTATAGCAGTGGATCAAAAGAGCAGCAAGATGCTGTGTTAGCTGGTCTGATGCACCGAGAAAGTGCCGCCACACACACTGTAGGTGTTGGAACAAGTAAAAGCGATAACAAATGGTCTTATACTGTAAACTATGTCGGTATACACCGCTTGTGGGCGTGTTTTGTCGGCATTCTTCGATGATCCAGCGGACTGCTGTGTGCCGGGGGAGAAGATGTCTCCCCTCCCTTTTTGGCTCCTACCACCTATCTCTTGGAAATGAGTGTGAGGTAGTGGGGGACTACAGACTACCTTTCTGGTGGACATTATGATTGCAGGTGGACGTAGTGCACACCGACCCAGTGGGGGATATATAGAGCAGCGCTCGCCTGGGGAGGGGGACTCATTATGATGTATGGAGATGGGTTTAACTTGGGGTTTAAAATGTAAGTGTATTATTACGGCCTCTTCACAGCCATGTATTATCTATTTATTTGAAGTTTCTGTAATATATTGATGCATTCAGTGAAATTGTGAGTCTCTTTTCAAGTGGACTACGGGATTTTGATAATTTCTATCATGTGCTGTATACTATTGTGGACATACGCCATTGCAAAATTATGTCGTCCCAGAAATCTTACAATGCCTTTTTGGATGTTCAATTTATTTTCCTTTATTTGTTGTTGACTAATTCCTTATGGGATCTTTCATGTGCTGTTGTAAGATTTCTGGGACGACATAATTTTGCAAAGGCGTATGTCCTCAATAGTACAGTGAATTATTCTGTCCCATTGCATGAAACATTCAAAGACAATTTCTATCTTATAGCGCGTGTTGTTTATATCACTGTACATGTACACAAGTCAGTCATTCTTTGTATAAGAGAATCGTACAGTAACGAAAATTACTCGAGGAAGGAATGGGTGTGTAGGCACGCGGTTGAGTTGCAGGTTCGCTTCAGAGGGAAACCTCGCCTGAAGTTGGCCTGTGGCTCTATTCCGTGGCAAAATGTATGTGGAAATGCAGTAAAGGTATGTCGAGAAATTTAAGTTGGACTCTATTAAGTGTCAGTTAAGCGTGTCCACTTAATACAAAATGAAATAATAGGAGGAGCGCTGTTGGTTGATCTCAGGGGTCATCATAACAACAGACCTCGGAAAATAAAGCAAACTGTATGGGAACTCGTTGAAGAGCACATACAACAAATACCCCACAACAGTCACATTACTTAAGTAACAAATAAAAAAAGAAGTATTTTGAGAACCGAACACTAAATGTCAAAACTCTGTATGATATATTCAGAGACTACTACAGGGCCAAAATGCACGATAACTTAAAAATAAGCTACAAAAGCTACCAAAAGTTATTCAAGCACAAGATAACCTACACGCACAGATATTTATGATTATTGATTAGAGTGTAATGTAAAACATAAACTATATCCCAATGACCTTTGCATATTTACTTTTAGTAATCATAAAAGGAAAAGCAGTGCTTATAAAGAGGTAAATGATGATATTATTACCAAGTGCAAGGAAGAAGTTAGTAAAGTGCTAGTCCTTGAATTCGACTTTGCACAGAATCTACATTTGCCCAAAAGTAGTGAAACAGCCCAATGATAACAACAGTACCTTGTATGATTTCTTGGAAACTGAATGCAAAAAAATACGGACACAGTTTACCCAATTGTTTACCATTTTATCAAGTACAAGGCTGAAGAGGGATTCCAAATTGAGGAGTTAGTCCTCTTCTCGGATGAGGCTGGGGGCCATAATTTAAGAAGATATAACTGCTACAGGCTGTCTTTTGATTCTTGTATATAAGCCAAACACTGAACGCATACCTTTTTTTTTTACCCCTAAGTGGATTGGTAGGTCGGTACGAAGATAAGGTTTACGTTCCATGACTGCGAGATCATTCCAGACGGAACAACTTACAGTCATAAATCAGGGCAGAGAATACCCTAACACAAAGGAACAATATTTTAAATTGAAATGATAGCCCACAAGTGGGCAAAAATTGCAGGCGTGGTCCCAGCACGGGCAGTATTAATTTCGAGATTGTTCAATACAGATAAACAAATGTTAGAATAGTGAGAGTTATGTGTTACGATTCAAAATACTTCACCTGATATTCATAGACCAAAATAAATGGTTACAATATTGAAAACTGAAACTAAAAAGTAAAAATAATAAAAATTATTCTAATTTTAAAAGGTATATTTCATATCTCATGTCTGTGCAAAAGGTAGAGGCCTTAACATTGACTAATGAAATAAATCAAAATTATAAGACAATGTAAAAACCACTGAGTACCAATCACAATTTTTATCGCTGGCTCTTTGGGATCCCCTGAAATAAAAGGTCTATTAATATTTAAAGTTGATATTTTACTGTTAGTAAGAAATTACTAAATGCTTAAAAACAATACTGAAATGCCATTAATAAAAATTGCCTGTTGTTAAGTCTGGCAATCTGGCAACGCAAATGCACAACTTGATTACAATAATATATCTGTTCTTGAGAAGTTGGGGATAAAGTCGAACATCCTAGGAATTAGTTGATGCTGTGGCAATACAACACTGACGTAGAGACGATCGAACCAGATTTTCAACTTCTACGGGAAAAGTACCACTTGACTCGGAAGAGTAGTCAAAACTTTTATTTCAACATAAATAGTGTATCGAACTAGAATAAGCCCTTGAAAATAGTTTAATGGCATTGGTCATTGCGAAATTTAAGAGGAGGTATAACAATGAACTCGTCACATAAGAAATAAGAAATGAGCCTTATTTCCTCAATTCAGAATATACATTAAATTTAGTAACAATTGGTTTAGTAGTAAACGAAATAAAAAGAAAAAAATCATCTACGTCTGGTTAACTTTCAACATGACATAAGAACGAACACAAACCCAGCTAAAATCAGAAGATACAAGCCTATTTATCAAAATATAACATTTGTTTTCATTTGGATAAATGGTGGTCGAGTTGTCGCGCACTACCAAACAAATTTTAAATGTTCAACAGTTTGATTAAAAAAAAAACACTTAACATAAACAAAAACACAAAAAAAGTAGTTTTGGATAAAATTGAGAAAAATTAGGCTTTAAATACTTCACGTGATATAGAAATATTAAGGCCAATCATAGCTGCGATGGCATTTCATAGTAACATGATCCACCAGCCCGCATGCTTTGCAATGTAATATCATGTACTGTGAAATGCAGTGCAGCAACAGTGCATTTTCATATGTGTGTATATATATGTATATATATGTTTATATATATGTATGTGTATGTGTGTATGTGTGTATGTGTATATGTGTGTATGTGTATATGTGTGTATGTGTATGGTAAATATATATATATATATATATATATATATATATATATGTATATATATATATATATGAAAATGCACTGTTGCTGCACTGCATTTCACAGTACATGATATTACATTGCAAAGCATGCAGGCTGGTGGATCATGTTACTATGAAATGCCATCGCAGCTATGGTTGGCCTCTAAACTACATTTGTGTGTGTTTATATATATATATATATATATATATATATATATATAAATTAATGCTGACTGACAGACATATAAAACTGCAGTCCATACAACTGGACCTGGAATCGTTACATTTTTATGGGGGTTCTCCTCAGGCTGTAGGCGAGTACTAAGAAGGGATTTTTTGAAATTCGACCTCTAAGAGGGTGAAAAGGGGTGAAATGTATTTCCGCAGAAACATCGATAGAACTCGAACCTGACGGCCTATCATTGTGATTTTTACTTTAATAAGACACTCATAAAAATGCATATTAGCCAATTTAAGGATTTTTCGAAATTCAACATTTAAGGGTGTGAAAAACCATACATGTTTTTCCGATTAACTATCGATATATATATATATATATATCGAACCCGTCGGGATAGAGAGTTGGTATTCACTACAAAATGTTGCTTACGTTGATTCCCAAAAAGCAGTTTTAGGATTTTTTGAAATTCGACCCCGAAGCAGTAAAAAAACGGGCAAAAATGTGTTTTTTATTAATCGTCTATATCACTGATACACAATTGACTATCGTTGTGATTTTACTTCAATTGGTTAAGTATACAAATGTCTATGATAGGACTCCAAGCCGTTTCGAAATTCTATAATTAAGGGGGTGAAAGTACGTGATATATGTTTTCGATTATTCCTCCATATCTATCGAACCAATCGAGATATCGAAGTTCTCTTTGCTTTAGAATGCTGCTTTTAAAATATCCCAAATAGTATTAAAATATATCTTCCTAATTCGGCCCCTAAGAGGTTAAAAAAATGTTAGCCTAAATATGTTTTCGATCCACAATCGATATATATAGATCCCATTGATTTTAATGTAGCGACGTGTTTTTTTTTTGAAGGAATGATGCTTACTCAAGTAACTGAAAAGCAATTTCAGGAATTTTCGAAATTCGCCACCTAAGGAGGTGAAAAGGGGCGAAAATTGGTGAAATGTGTTATCAATTAATCGTCGATGTATCTTAATCCTAGCGGGCTATTGTCATGTCTTTCACGTTCACAAGACACCGATAAAGCATTCTAGAGCGTGATTCAATGGTTTTTCGAAATTCACTCTCTTAGGAGGTGAAAAGACCTGTAATATGTTTTAGATAAATCCTCGATATCTGTCGAACCCGTCGAGATATACCGTTAATTTTTGCTTTGGGATGATGAATACAGAAATGTTCGCAAAACAGTTTTAAGGTTTTTCGAAATTCTTACTCTCAGTACTGAGCAGGAGTCATAATGTAATTTTTAATGAATAATCGATTTTGTTTCGACTGAACGGGCTACCGTCGTGATTTGCACTTCAATTGGATACTTATACGAATGTATTAGGTGTGAGATAAAAATATTTCAAAATTCGACACCCAAAAGGGTTAAAAGGCACAAATTTTGTTTTCCATCAACACACGATATCTAACCAGTATGAGTTATTGCAGTGTTGTTCACGTCAGAGTGATGCTTAGGTAAGTATTTAGAATTTTATGTGTATATATTTTTTTACTTTATAATATAACATGCCTATTAAGAATAAAACTAAGTTTGTAAACTTTTAAGGCAGATGATCCGAAAAGCAAGTACGACCAACGATAAATAAATTGTACAGGAGTTCCGCTCTACAGTAACCTATCGAGATGTGGTGTTGTGCAACCTCTATAAGCCCAGGACACGAATATTTAATTTTTAAAATTAAATTTGTTTACATTAATTATTTTGACGTTACATGAGGCAGTTATTTGTAGCTCAGGTCTACATTCCCGGAAGTTCTAGGCTCAAATCCCGTTAAAAACTGCGTGCGAACGTTCAATTTTGAAAACAAAAATTGCAAGGCAAATCGGATTAGTGCAGTTGACATGTAGTCGTTTGAAAAGGGGTAAAATGGATTATGCAGTTCACTTTCCACTCAGGTTCCTCAACAACATCATCTCACATATATTATTTCACTAATTTCAAGGTTTCTGCACAAAATACGTATCCGCGAAACGTTTTCCCACCAAAACTTTCTAATGGCATTAAACATCAAGTGAAAATTTTGAAAATATGCAATTGAGGGTACTGTCACCAATGGTTGTTCAAAAAGGGTTAATCAGACATTTTTCATTCGATTAACCTCTTACATTTAAGAGTCTATAATTACCCCAAAACATCAACTTTGCAGTGCTATAAATAAGGCCCAGGTGAAGTCGCTATTAGTGGCAGGGACAAACTTAGGGCTGTTTTTTGCGTTGATAGCTATAGCTACTTATCCTGCTGCACAGTTAGCTCAACTAGCAGTTTTGTCATTCTAACACTAGATGAATGAAGTACCAATCTTGTGTACAAGGAGTTTTTTCAATTAAAGTCAATATTATCGGTTACGAATAATACTCGCGAGCAAAGCCGCGGGGGACTGCTAGTTAAATATAAAGGTGTGTACTGTACTCGGCTATAGGTCATACGGGATAAAGTGAGCACTAAAGATTTAACCTTTGAAAAAAAAAATCGCTGGCTATTACTGTATATAAGTCAACATTAACAATAGTTAAATAATTGCTTGTGTGGTTGGTAGCGAATCATTGAATGCTGTTTCGTGTAGTTTCCTATTTGAATACAACATTGGTGGTAGAACATCAAATGCAATCTACGTCTCTGCATTAAATATACTTTATATATAATATTAATTTATGACCTTATTGACACACCTTTTGAATGTACAATTTGATTTAATTAGCGCCCGCACAAAGTAAGGCAACGAAGTGGCTAAATATCAATTGCCGTTGGCACATGCAGGTAGCGCCCCGCGCTACAGAGGTAGTTGAAAATTTCATCGACAGGTGGCATCAGAGTTAGGTTTACGCCGCTTCGCTTGGAAGCGAGTTGTGTCATCCGTTGTTCAGTAATTATGGGTTCAGGATAAACGTATTCAAAAATATTAGAAATTGCTACTTATTGTTTTCATTGCAAATGACGTGGAGTCATTGGCAATATTTAATTTGTTATATTTTACTATCGACAGCCAGAGTACCTGGAATTACAAACAACATTATTTTTCTGTTTCAAACATATAAAATACATGATTTACTGTTTCTTTTAAGTACGTCGTCCTTCATATCAGTATGCTGAACGGAACTTGAATTATTGAATTGCCTGTGTTATGTGTGTTTTTAGTGGCGGATTTGAGTTACAAATTCGAATGTACTCTGCACCCATTGACGAGATTCGTAACGGCAATAGTGCATGTTGTATCAGTTAGAGTAGATGCTCAGACCAGTGTTATAAGACGTTAACTCGCATGTATTTATAACTAAGAGTAGTAATGAGTATAGCATATATTCAGGATCCGTGCATTTAATGAGTAGGTATTGTCGATAACATTTTTCGGATCAGTTTAATACAGTCGTAAACATTGTACAAGGATATGTAAAATGAAAGAATGTGGCAAAGTTTATGTTTACATGCAGTGTAAAGTTAACTGGCGGAAAATATAAATTTATCAGGAATTTTTTGAGTGCTCACTTTATTCTGAATTACCTATTTACCATTTAAAACATTCTAAGCCAAGTCTTTTACATACCTAAAAAAAAAAAAAAAAAAAAAAAAAAAACCCAGCAAAAATTTCCATTTTCTTTATTTACGACCGCTAGAAAACTTTAAGTGGGTATACAAATGTGAAATTCCTAAGCAGGTTCTATGGCCCGAAGGCCAGCGCTCCACCCTTACATGCAAAAGCAGCACACAACATACTTTTACTTCTCTTTTCGTCTTGTCTCTTCCTTCTTCTGTTAAATTTAATTAACTAGACTTTCTGCCTGTTTTCTTATAAAACCTGCCCTCCTCAATTCGGAATATGTCTATGACTTTAGTTACCTCTAGAGCCTTTACCTGAGATTTTCCTTGTGGGTCATCGGAAAAATTATTTGTCTTCATTATGCAAGGCATATCACTTATGAAATTCTTCGAGCTCTTTGCCGATCTTGTTGGCGAACTCGTTCAATATTTTGTGGTATATTTCTTCATACATGATATTTCTCACATTTAATTGAAGGTCTTCACTCTCAATCCATTCTTCAAGCCAAGCTTTTATGTCTTGAATCTTTTAACAATTATTTACAACGTGTTCGGTGGTGTCGTCAACACCACAGACTTCGCAGAGTGGTGACGTATGTAGTTTTTCCTCGTATAATTTTGCCTTGAAATTACCATGACCAGTGGCCGATTGAGTAGTATAATGGTTCGTCTGTATAAACCGTCTTGCCATTCGATTTCTGACGTTTGGTCCATCGTTCAATTTCGGTGTTGTCCCATCTCTCTTGCCATGCGTTCAGAACTATTTCTCTTTCCTGTAGTTGCTCTTGCAGCGTAGTTTCCTGTTCCTTGCTACTGTGGTGAATCTTCCTCTTTCTTTTATAAGTAAATCTATTGGTATGATGCCTGCCAGTACCTGTAGAGCATCGGTTGATGTTGTTCCGTAAGCTCTGGTTACCGCAGCAGGGCAGCTCTCTGCACTTTAAGTAGCCGTCTTTTAATATGGGTATTATTGACTCTATGGTACCAAATAGCATCACCGTAAGTCATCATTGATTCAAAGACTGCATTATAAATCTTTTTAATGTAATAAAATTTAAGCCGCAAGGCGTGTTGCCTACGACTAATTATTTTGCAGGACTACCACTGCCTTTTTACAAATGTAGCCTGCATTGTGATGGAAACTTAATTTATCATCAAGGATGACTGCGAAATATTTGAATTGGTTTACTATCTGTACTGGCTGATTTATATATCTTATTACAGGGTTTCTCTTAAAACTATATTTTAGTATAATTGATTTGGTTTGAGTTGTGGGTCATTCCATGTGAAGCGACCCTGACACCTAATTTTCTATTTTTAGTTTATAATACCATATAAATATGATCGCAATACTACAGTGAATATGTAAAATAGTAAAATGTTAAGTAATTTTATAAATTTGTTGCAATAATCAACCTACACATTTGTGACAGTTTATTTGATGTGGTACTTTTGACATTCAACCTACAAATTGGCTACTATAATAATTACACTAGAAACATTCAGCTCATTAGTAGCCACTTGCATGGATATCCAGTCCTAGAAGAATATTTTTCAGGGAACAAAAACTGAATGCAGGTAAATATAAACTTTTTATTGACATTTGAAAAGTTATTTGTATCGTGTCACACCGGAAACACTATTTGGTACTTTAAGTTACGTATGTAGCAAACTAACGGTGATATTAATCTGAAATTGTGTATGCATGTGGTAGGTCATATAACGTACACATTTTAATAAAATATTATTTGAAACTGTAGATAAAGGTTGAAATATGTGTTACAGGTGCGACATGTACGTTAATGAAATATCAATTACAAATAATGTTTGTCCGAATTCTTCTTTTAAAGGGCAAACTGCAAATTTCTAAAGTCCATTTCAAAATTTTATTACTTATGCCTAGCTACCATGTTGTAACAACCATTAGAATATAAAATTATTTAGGCACAAACGTATTAAATGATTATGATTACAAACAGTGGAAATTTTGACCAATACAGTAACCTGAACTAGCCAATTTTTCTCTATGGATTACTTAACTGTTCGTAATGATTTAACTGTTTCATTACAAGTACTTAAAACAGTCAACTGGTTATGTGAAGTATTATGCATTTAGCATTTAATGTTAACAGTAATGCTCCATTTTGAAGTCTGTTCAGAAGATTCACACACTAAAAGTTATTGGATACTTATTAATGCAAAATATTACTAAGTTTCTTTTATTTGTTTTTCTTTTTCAGATAGTACATTATGTCGTCTGTTGAAAGAATAAGACGGTATCGACAAAAGTTATATCAGAATAAAGAAGAACATGAAAAACAGTTGGCAAAGGAAAAATAAAAGACACACATGGAAGCGAAAAGACTAAAGAAATTTGCATAGTAAGCAATAAAACGTTAAAACTTAAGAGGATAAGAGACGATGAAAGACAATGAAATTACAGAGAGAAGAAAAAGAAAAGACAATCAGCAACAACTTCATCAGGATTGACACCTGATGAATCTTCTTCTTGTGGTAACATCTTAGGAAAACCAGTTAGCAAAGTCAGAAAACAGCTTCCATCCAGTCCAAGGAATAAACGTGATACGGAAAAGAAACGTGTATTAGAGGTGCTACCTGAAAAAAAAAGTAAGTGATATTTCTAAGAAAGGAAAAGTACTGAAAAGAGAAACTGAAGAAAAAGTTAGAGTCTTACGTGAGAGTCGATGTCAGCTGCCACGAACTTGGTCGAAAGGTTGTCTTAAAGATATGAAATCAACAAACAGGTAAGAAAATAATCTTCTCAAAAGAGAATTATAGTCACAACAATATGCGTGTCTTATGAGCTGTTTGTTTCGAAGTACCCTAATGCAGAAAATAAGAAGTCCAATATTTATGCATTGCGATTGCAACCTCCATGTGTTCTGCCTGTTTGGGAAACATCACATAACACGTGTGGCTCTAAATATCATTCTGATACTGTGGGCAAATCTGTTATATTCGCTAGCCGAATATATGATCTATTAGATACTGCAATATGAGATCACGTCAGTTATTCTTGCATGGCTAATTTTTGTGACCAGTGCAAGCAATTTTCTTTCAGTAGTCTTATTGAAGGAACAATCATAGACGTTGACGCTATGTGGCAGCAATGGAAATATGTCAATCCCATAGAGCCTGTCTTTGACATATTTTCTGAGTGATTTTAGTATTCAATGCACTTGGGACTTCTTTGCTTCACCACATGGCAAGGTGTCCGTTGATGGTGCAGGAGGGACAGTAAAACGTATTGTCATGAATTTAGTAAAGTCATGTCAGTGTGTTATACATAGAGGTACGTCAATTTCGCAAATACAGTCCAGGCCAGGTTGAACGCCAAAAAAAATATACCTCATAATCACGAAACACATTTGACTACTGCAAGCCAGTTGTAAACAAGGAAATGATTCATAAAGCTATTGCTTGTAATGTTGTAAGCCAATGAATATCCAGAGCGTATACAGGTCTGAGCAATCTAGGCTACTGCCAGATGAATCCGCGAAATTGACGTACCTCTAGTTATACAGTATGCTAAATACTTTTTAACTGTGTTAAGAATGTCTTGGTTGGGAAAACAGTCCTGTTCACATTTGCAAGTGAGATAGTTACGGTTTCTGAAACTGTGGACCTCAAGATGGATTAAAATTAATACTGTTCCAAGGCGCCAAAAACTTAATAGCTATCTGCCTGTGGTTGAAGGTGGTTAGAATTGCATTAACATCCTGTGGTGAAAACAGTTAAGTTATAAACTTGAAAAGGATATCCGACGAGTTCCAAGTTAGCAATGGTCCACAACTGGATTCGCGTGCATCAGTCAGCTTGAAGCAAACCGACTGTATTGAAACTGGCAACTTTGTATTTTTGCAACTGAATGTAATGGGTATTTGTATTAAAACCACTGTACTGAAAGACTACTTTGTAGAAGTGCCGAATGTCGACAATGAAAATAATGAAGTAGTTTTAAAATACATGCACTCTTGTGGGAAGATGTGGATCTGGCCTAAAGAAAAGGACATTTCAACCGAGGCTATTTCTGTCATTGTGAATAAAGTTGGATGGACTTCCTAATATTGTAAATAACCATGGCCAATTCACTTTTAAGTGATTCTCTTGGACACATTTTTGTTGACTGTAATGGTATATAGTCCAAGAATTATGTTTTTAAGGAAAAAATAATTTATTTCTTAAAATGTTTTGTCACACCGATAACGTCACACCCGTAACATATCGAAAAATTTTAGAAAGGGAAAATTATATAGTTCAGCCTGTTTAATAGTCTGTCTCATATAATAATCGTAATTGGCATACATAACAGTTATTGAAAAAAAAATACAGTTCACTATTTAAGATTTGTAAATCACAGTGTTTTCAATTTCAATGTAGATCTGTTCAAAAACTGAGAAATCTTTTGTCACACCCGTAAACATTTTTTGAGTCGCCACATACTTTACTAAATTTGTTGGAGATATTTTAGGCCTTTGGTTAATGTAAACATCTTTTAGGAAGATGTACAGAATTTTTTTTAAAATACCTAATTAACAAAATATTTTTACAACATAAATTTTTTTCTGTTACGAAACAACAAATTTTGTCATGCCTGTAACAATGGAATGATCCTTGTTGAAAATTTTAATTTGGCAGTGTTTGCCCATAATTCTGTATGTTTTCTTTGTCTAAAACTTTCCTTTATTCTCCTTACATTAGGCCAAAGCCATCATCAGAATATCCATGTATGGTAACTCCTTCTGGGAATTAATTTTCAAGTAAACTATCAAACATGATTTTCCACAAATAGGGTCCAAGTATGGATCCTTGTGGACAGCTTTTTGTCAAGGTTTTTCCCACTTGTATTGTATTAGTTTTATATACTCTCATTCGTTCGGAAAAATAATCCAGAACGACTCGGTAGATAATGTTAAGCTTACATCGCTAAGGTACGACGAGCCGTAATCTGGTAACGGCAGAAGCACTGTACACCGCTCGGCAGGACAGACGGCCACCTTAAGGATTGGCTTCTTCAATTCCACTTACGAGGGCCTGGTTGCAATGACACCAGCACCGGTACAATAAAATAACAGGCTGTGGACACTTGCATGCTCGTCACATCGTCGGCAGCTGTAATCAGCGGCGTCATTGAGATGCAAAACAAAATAATTGGAAAAATCACCTAAAATTAGCAGAATTCGTACCACCGCGCTAGCCCAGGCGTATAACTAATCCCCCTCCCCCTGCGATTGTGAATGTTTTCGTGCGGAAAACGTGATCACCCGTAAATATGAAAATAACTTTTTATGTGTATTTTTTGCGTGGGTGTTTTGTGCGGCCGTAATTACGTTAGCGACGGTTGAAAGCTCCTGATTGGGGCTTAACCCACGTGTTCGTTTCACCAAGAGTAGGCAGGGAAAAAGCGAAGGGTTTGCTGTAGGCCCGCCCTCGCAGCGGGTAATGGACTGGAAAGTTCTATTACTATTGATCTAGGGGTGATGAATAATTCATGGGCGGGCTACCTCTGTCCCTGAAGGCCCTTCCTGCTCCAGCCACAAAGGGCTGCCGACCCACCGCGGGTGATCTTTGTGTGAACGAGGGGGGAGGGGTCACATTCGAGTCAGCCTCTCGCAGAAGTAGAGGCTTCCAGCAAGCCTCCAGCGATGCTTGTAGCGAACTGAGAGCGAGATAGGACGCATGCCAGCTGACCAATAGAAAGGGCGGACACAAAGAGGCCTATTTCGTCAATAGAGGTAATATATAGTAAAGGGAACATGACGTCACAAATGTTTGTCCAATAGGGTTTCGAGAGTTTGGAGTTGTTTGTTGATGTTTTCTCGGCGTTAAAGATGCATTTGTGTTATGATGACTACTCGACCACGACAACTAGATTCTCCCGTGAGGGGAGGAAGCGTAGCGCTAGACAAACTACAGGGAGGGGAAATGTACTGCGCCTGACATGAGTTAATGGCACACTGTCAGTGGAGGTGTAGCGGCGAAAACAGAAACAAAGCTAATGTAACGACTTTTTAATAAGGACAGGCATGAGAATGAGGCTTACATACTGGTAAGCTAAGTATGTACTTCATTATCGCGATTACTTTCCTTCCACAACCACAGTCTTTTAACTTACCGACAGATATTAAATTTGGTATTCGGTATACAAATATACCGCACACATTTTTCGCGGCATTCTACTACTTAACATGTCTCAGACAATCCATAAGAAGTTATATAAGTTCATTTTCAGTTCACATCTATACACCGACTGTCTATGTCATAGATTATGGCCAGTGCTGTGGTGTGCCACATCAGTTGCGCGCGATGGTCAAGGACAACACAGCGGCAGTGCTCTTTTCTCCCGCGGGACTAGTTTTCGTGGTCGAGTAGTACCTTTCCGAATACCTATTTACCCATATCACCAATAACTTTGTTCACAGCCATACAGTTAGTATGTAGTCAATATTTACATTTAATTAAAACAAAAATAGCTGTGTTTAGGAAAACAGTATAGCATGGCAAATATACGGCATATAATCTTCATTTATTTTTAAATTATATATCTCAGGATGCACTATAATATAATGCTTGCTGTGTGAGTCTCGATTCACTTTAAACAGCCTAAAAATAAGAAATAAATGTTAACATCAATCATATTTTACTTTAATTCTTTTAAACAACACATACTGTAGGCAGTTCTCGATAAAGTGAGCCCTTTTGAAGTTTACTGCTGGGCTTGGAGCCCCCAAAAACCAGTGGGTACAATTAACTACCACGGCTAAACCATATGTATATTTTTTTTCAGCAGAGCAATGCTTAGTAAAAAAATAATTAATCGCAAAATGTTACAAGCGGGCGGTACCAAAGAGATAAAGAGCACTTTACCCAGCAATTTATTTAAGGAAACTTTACCCCCAAATATATTTTCAACATAATTATAAAGGACAAATTACAAATTATATTTACCGTTTACATTTCCACCTGCATTTAAACGAATGTTAACAATAATTCTCGTGTCTTCGCTACTGTGATACTCTCGCTTTAATTTTACATATCTAGCGCCTTCGCACGTAATTGTAATGCCTGAAGGGCCAAATTTTATCATACTTTACCTAAGTCAACATCTTCTTTCCCGACGATAGCCAAATCTCCCCAATCTGGACTCTGCGTCGGTTTTTATAACTGTAGATTCCCTTTTGCCCTCTCTCCATATGAAACACTTAAACCTATTTGGATAGGTAAATACTTGTTTTACATGTAAAAGAAGTGTCCAATTAATTAAAAGTATTTAAATTGGCTCATGCGCTTTTCCTTTCAATGTACAAGTTTGTAATCTCGCTGTCTTCAGCCGTGAAGGCGCCACCAGGTTCTGAAATAGTAGGGAGCCAATCATTACTTACAAACTCAGACGTCACTCCAACGTGGTCCCAGGGAGGCCTGGCAACCACCTTGCGCTCACAGTCGTTAACAGAATTTCATGAAGCCGTGTTGCTGCTGATTCCGGAGCTCACTGACGGCCCCGCAGGAGACGTTGACGTCGACCATCGCCTCGCTGCCCGCCAGAGAGGCCACATGTACACCGGCCCAATACCAGGGCCGTCATCGATGATGAGAAATCTGCAGGTAAGAAAACGCCGCAACGTCCTCTAAACCAGCTTAGGGGTTTTTAAGCGATCTAGCAGATCTTGAGCTTCGAGTGACTTATAAACTGCATTTTCGCTGAGGCATGTTGATGTCGGGACTAGCGTGAGACGTAGTCGAATCGTTTCAGAAACCCTGGCTACTTTCTTCTCTTCAGCCACTATGTATTCTCCTTACGCTTTTTAATATAATTTCAGCATCCTAAATAATCAATGTGAGCAGGGAGGCAGCAAAGTTCCTTTACCTCATAAAGTAACCAACATAAAACCTTAAACTTACATAATTAAAATGAACAGCAGTTCTTCAGAGGCGTTTTCTTGTGATATGAACAATTACTTGTACAAAGGATCAGTTTGTGTACAGTCATACTCATGACAAAGCATAATACCCCGCCAGATTCTGTGCGGCATTTTTCGGATCATTGCTGATGCCACGTGAGTGAAAGCTTGTCTCACAGCATCTTTCATTTCATCAGTGATATTGTAACGCTTTTGCGAAACGGTAGCCATTATGATCCCTCATAGCGAATTATCACTTGTAGCTAGGTCTGGGCTCATGCACCCAACACCTTGTAATAACACGTTCTTCGTATCAGTGATACTTTAGTTTAGATTATGAGAAAAAAAAATTGTAACAAAAACATCTTACACTAACGTATATGATGGGGCAACGGATATTTGTAACCTCCCTGTTTAGATTGCATTGTACTTTAAAGTTAACGCCAGAGAGTACAATAAAGCATATACAGGCTGTTCAGAAACAAATATATACAAACAAACCACGCTAATCCTGGGCTAAAATTGGAGACGAAAATGTAAGTGGCAAAATATCGTACGGCATTTTAAATGTACAATGTGGCCCCATAGCACTGTAGTTAGTCCCATCTTGGGCTTTATTTTATCTTACCAGTCCAATCATGATTCTACGTTAGCTCCACGTACCAAACATAAAATAATACCTGGACGTGGGTAGGAATAGGGGATATTCTTCGTGCAGTGTTGCCACATTGTGCACCTAAAATGTCTCACAACATTTCGCCACTTATATTTTCGTCTCCAATTTAGCCCAGGTTTCATGTGGTGTGTTTATTGTATATTTATTTCTGGACGTCATGTATATTTTTAAAATAATTATTCTACACAAGGCACTCGTCAAAACTCTCAGTATGAGAAATGCGATTCTTGTATAATTCTTCCCGTGGCACTACTCCTTGCCATATTTCAAGGTAAATACATTTTGCTCGAAAAAGTCGACTTAAAAATTGATCCACTGAGAAGAAATGTTTTAAAACGTTATAAATACTAGCTGGTATACACAAGTTTGTCCGTGGGATTTTCCGTGTAATGCGATAATATTACAGAAACAAAAAAGTATTGAAAGGAGTTATATACACATTTCGAAATGGAAAATAGTTTCTTTAAATTTTTTGGGTACACAGTTCTGTCCATTTACCCCGTTTTGCTCCCCTCCCCTTCAATACAAAATTATTTATTTAGCAGAAACCGTCATGAAGGCACGAAGAACAATTAACCAAATTTAATTCATTTTTTTGGACACCTCGTTCTTTCCTGACCTGTTTTGCAACCCCACCCCTCTTCCACTAACTAAATAATTTAATTTTGCAGAAACTTTCACGAGCATACACACAGCTCAGCAAATTTTCATCGTAATCGGATGAATGGCATAGAAACGCACATAAGATTTATTTTTATATTTTAGATTTAATTGCTGATGAGAAAAGCTTAGTCGTAAAGGGCGCTGGTGCTGCGGTAGCCGAATGGCAAACCATTCTCCTTCCACCTAAGCGATCCGGGTTCGATTCCCGGCGGGGTCGGACTCCGAATTTTCGCATGTGGGAATCGTGCCGTACAATGACGCTGGTTGGCGAGTTACCTCTGTTTCCCCCACCTCCCATTCCGGCGCCGCTCCATACTCACCTCATGTCACTCCCTCACAAGCGCTAAAAGTCTCGATGTTGAACGCTGACCAAAATCTCTCTCACTCAAGAGCGCTGCTTATTGTACCTCAGAGACCTAGCGCGGCCAAAGAAAAGAAAATACATGGGCGCGGTCTACCCCATTTTTATCACTATTTTTTATATTTTATTTGTACCAAATATTTTTTTTTCTTATTTTAGCCACAAATTTGACTAAATTTGGCTCTTATGAAATTTTTTATCTAGCATAGTTTTCGCGTAATGGCTTGTTAAAGTCATATTTTGCATGTTTCCGTTTTAACGACTACACTAATGCCAACTGATATACCAAACTAAAAAAAATCACAGTGGATAAATATATTGCAGGCTACAATGTCATGCTCATAATAATAAAGAATAAAAATTGTTTGTATTAAAAAAATATATAGAATTTTTAAAATTATTATTTTCAGTTTCGGCATTTTTAAAAATACAAATAATTTTTATTCTTTATTTTTTTTGAGCATGACATTGTAGCCTGCAATGTCTTTATCCGCTGTTATTTTTTTGAGTTTGGTATATCAGTTGGTTTTAGTGTAGTCGTTAAAACGGAAACATGCAAAATATGACTTTAACAACCCATTACGCGAAAACTATGTGAGATAAAAACATTTCGTAAGAGCCAAATTTAGTCACATGTTGTGTCTTAAATAAGAAAAAAATCTGTTACAAATAACAACTAAACTAATGGTGAAGAAAATTGTGGTATACCGCATCCTTAAGGGGCCTCCCTAAATAGACTGAGTTTGTATGTGAGGCAGGGGTGGTAAGGCTGCCACTAACCAACGTAATGTAACGAATTATCGCCTCTCCGTGCATGCTACTCAGCTGGCGTGCAGTGCTCTACTACCATTCATTTTTCTTATGGAACTTTGAGCGGTGACCATATTATTTTATTCATGTGCAGCGTATTTCAAAGTACAACGCTTGTTTCTATAGTTGTGTTTTTCGAATCCGGCTGTTAATTTTCCAGATACGGCATTTTCGCCATTATTTGTCATGATAAAAAAAAAAAAAAACTTTAGGCCGGTATTCGCAAACACGAGGTTCTACTTAAGTACTACAATCTCAGACTTTAGAAAAGCAGCGGCCGAGACCCAACGCGCTACCGTATTTCTAAACGTATTTTGTCCACGTCCTGAGATGGCATCGTATAAGTCACGGCTTATTATTTGCCGCCTCGTGCAAGACATTAAACAAATGAAGGCGACGCTGGGCAGTGCTTCTTTTTAAATAGAACAAGTAGCAGTGATTTTCAGTAGCCATTTAACAAATATTGATATATATATTTTTTTTTAACAGTAATGTAATACATTTTAATTTGTTTTAAACTTGAAGTAATAATTAATATAATAATAAAGATTAAACATTACCTACTACAAGTTTTGAAATTAAATATTAAAAATAAAATCATCGTCTCTTGAGCAAAGTATAGAAAAATATTTAAGTTCACTTTTCGTAGCGGCTGTCTTTTGTGTGTTCGAGACCTTGAAATGAGGAAGCAGTAAGGCCGAGACAGCACGACCATCGCGCGTTATCCTAGCCTCTAGGTGCAAGTCTTCTCGCCGACAACTCGCCATTACGACACATTCAATAGTGCTCCTATAATTTTATGACGTAGTTTTAACTATAAAGATGTATTGTACACGTCTATACTCTTTCAAAAGATCCTGAGCCAAGACTTTGATGCTTAAAAATCACTGCGAAAACACCCATTTCCGCAGTTTTGGCCGCTGGACGATATGCTTTAAGGGTGATGGTGCGCCAAAGCAGTGCATTTTCACGTTTTCGACATAATTTTTTTCCTCGCTTATCATCGAAAATCAAGGTTCGACAATCCGGAAATAATACTTTCGTACAACTTACTGCATTACTACATAGTCACAGACTGTCTTACTTTTGGAGCAGTGATGGCAGGTAGGAGATAGATAATTTTTTCCTGCCTGCCACCAGTGCTCAAAAAATAAGAAACTCTGTGACTATGTACTCAAGTAAGAAGGTGTACAAAAGTGTAATGTACGGATTGTCGAGCCTTGATTTTTCGATAATAAGCGAGGGGAAAAAGTTATATCGAAAATTGTGAAAATTCACTGCTTTGGCGCAACATCCCCCTTAATGACTACTGGTGGACTTGAAATGGATGTACACACGTGTAGCGTACTGTGTATGCTTCTCCTAAGACGACATCACTTTTACGTGATGAGCAGTTTTCGAATAATCTTGTAACGGCCATAGCTGTGCATACTGATAGGCGCTCTGAGCAGACAGCCACCGTACTGACGTGTACACGTATGTAGGGCCACGAAGGATTTTTTTCTTATTTAAGCCTACTTTCCCTTGTCCGTGCGAGGGTTCCTCAATAACTCCCCAACACTATTTAAAAAATCGAACACATGGATCGCATTTAGTTAAACTTGGTAAAAATATAGTACCGAGCAGACTAAGTTGAGTTTACATTTATGTAGGCTACTTTGTTTATTTTTTAATGGTGACGCCCATTTGAAATGTTTTTAACATGAGATAAAATTTTTTTTAACACAAACGTAATATTAGCGATTTTTTTTTCAATTATATAAAACCTTGTACACATTCAGTAATAAGTAAGGTGACGAATTTAGTATATTTTATTCATGCCATGTTCATATTCACACAATGGTGGCTATCAGAACATGATTTGATCACACGAGATATCGAAGGCAGTTTTTGTCTGAATTTCGTCAAACACGGTACATATAGTACTTACCGTAAGAGAGGACGACTTTGGAAACGTGAGGGGAATCTGGAACACGTTTTCACTAGTTTTATTTTCCATAATTGTCAACTGTGAGTACATATTAGTTAAATGTTTGTGGATATTTATTATTTGGAATTTATCGCAAGTAAATTTGTTAATTTACAGCTACCAGAATTCGAAAAATAATTTTTCGTTAAGGTCGCAAAGTCACCCCTGCTTACGGTAGTAAAGTGACATTATTTTTTCCCTAGTAGTTTGTGTTATCAAAACGGTGGCCATTTGAACATATTTACTTGATCACGTGAGATGTCTACACTAGCAATGCATCCTAAATTCATCAAACTCGATACAGATGTACCGTAGGGGTGAATAGGAACGCTGGGGCGAATAGGGGCACAATTTCAAACATATTCCTAGCTTAAACTTTTATCTTAAATAAAATTAAATTTCAATTCAATAACTCTGTAAAATTATAAACTGCTAACCGTAAACCAAAACTCGATTCGAAATGTTGTCCCTATTCTCACAATTTACGGCAGTACTTCATACAGCGACTTAACGTTATTAACGTATTTTGTATACATCATATTCATTTCAGTTTTAAACAACATAATGATTCAGTATGGATTGTATTAGTATCGCGAGGAGAAAGTTTATGAAAAATAAGTCAACTTACTTTTTCATAAACTTTCTCTGCGCGATACTAATACAATGAAAAATGTACTCGATATTTAATTGTTTTGACGCTCTTAAAAGTGTTATTTTGATTTATGTTAAGGAATTATATTTTATTGTTATTTCAAGGTTAGTATTACTACCACTATAATTCACTTTACAGAAAATTTGGAAGCTGTCACAACCTTAAACTAACAAACTCTGTCCCGTATGACAAAGGAAAACAATTATGCATTTAATATTATTTGACGATTCAGTGATTATAATAATGTTCGTCCTATAACTCCCAGTATTTTTCATGAATACATTATCTTATAAGCGTTTTTTCTTTAACAATTGGTCCGACTTAAGCACATTTAATTTTTGAAACTTTATTGTCCAAAATTTTGTTTATTCAGTTCCAGTTGTTAGGTTCACTGTGTTAGCAGATAGCATCACATTAACAAAGATAACTTAATGAAAACAGCAAAACAATGAGTGTCAAAAAGTAAATATTTCCTAGAATTATTTTCTTTTTCAACAGGTTGACATTAGATGTATGTACAACGCTGGTATTTCGTTTGCTCATTATGTGAGTACTTTTTGTACACGGAAATTTAGAGACTATGTTTTTCAAATAATGTTTCATCGATGTATGGTTGGTAGTACAGGTCAAATTGGACCAACTCACGCCTGTAAACACTGTATCGGGAACGAACTGTTCCATTGATAGTAGGTGGGACAATTTAAGGTAGGCAACCTGCCATGCAGAGCTCAGTTCTGTAATTTCACTCGCATAGGTCTTTCGAGAACGATAGAGATGAAACTAGTCACTTGTTACTGAATTCATATTGTTGCGAGCTGCGACTATCTTGCTGAGTGGTGTAACAAGATACAGCGGCTGCAGAACTAAGACACTCCGACCGCGCTGTACGGCTCGTGTTATCTTTTGTGGCGCCAAAGCAACCACCTGCACGCCGCGATTATCGTGCGATCAGTGTAAGCTGATTTTGCCGAGGTGAGAATAAAGGAATATTGGCGTGCATGTTACCATTTTGCGACGCGCAGCAGCGGCCACCTGCATGTCTATCTTGGGTTTCGTAAAATACTCGAATGAAAGCAGATATATAATGGTCTAGAGTATTCCTGTGTGTACTCTATCCTGCAGAATGATGCTTGACCCAGATACCACATTCTTCTAGGAGCTTTGAGATAAAGACTTGCCGCGAGCATTCCTGACATTATGTCAAGGGTACAAAGAAGAGCTGCGGCAGAGGCAAGAGATATTTTTGGCCGGCAGACATCTGTAACATTCTACGGAAAAGTGTGAAGGTTTAGACGTTTAGTAGAATGGGTCCGTAGTCAACGGATCAGCAGCGGTGGCTCTTGAGTGTAAGATCACTGAACATTCGCCGAAAGCAGCCGACTGCAAGTGTGTAGTTGGTCGTTTGTAGGGCGTTCGTCTGTCGCTCATCTTTGTGCGGTGAATATTTGCCATTCGTGCTACTTGTCGATCCATGGCGAGAGGGTGTTTTGTGCCCACATCAAAGAACGCGCAGCCCAAACACGAGTGCCACGCTCCACGCATCCATCGAACAAAGTTAAATTCTTCTACAGAATAGGAAGCGCTGTAATGAAAGTTTGGCACAGGGAAAATTTCTGCCTCTTGTAGCGCTGGTATCGATGAGTGCAAACTGAAAAATGACCGAGCTTTCGTGAATAAGAACTTACAAGAAGTTGTCAACATCAAAGCCAACATTGGATAGTTTTCCACTTAAAAATTAATTGAAATGCTATCTCACTTTGTCAAGCCTATATAGAATTAATTTCAAAACGGTCACTAGTTTTAATATAACCGTAAGCGATAGCATAGCAGCGCCAATAGCGGCAAAACATTTCCCTGTGCTAAACTCTCCCATTAGGAAACTCACTTCCTTTCCAACCTGTTCTAGAATTAACCTTAGCCAAACCTAGTTGTTAGATTACTCTTGAAGAAGCAGTTTTAGCAACCCACGAGCTGAAGTATGATAGGTCAGTCACGTGATAAGTTTATGTCGACTTAGAGGTTAGGAAGATTGCGATGAACGCCAGCAATCCTGTTGAGAAATTTAAATTGTTAGGCTTCACAACAAAACTTGATTAATATTTTACTAAGAGCGGCGTTTGCAGCATATTTTTACATTAACATATATTTTACTTATAGTATTCGTACAATATTTGTCTACAAAAATTCGCGAAAATATTCGACGATTTATCCATAAACGACTCGCCGAAACATTCAGCGAATCATTCGGCGAGTCGCTCGGCGATTGGGTAGATGCACCATAAGGGTTGACTTACTCCGCAGCCCCTGTACGGAACACAAGACTCGTCCGTCTAGTAAGAAAACTTGATAAGTGGTTACAAGGACGGATCCACGCTTTCCTTCGCTCGAGGCAAGAATTGTGATTTGCTTTCCCTTCCTCTATTTCATCAGTACAATCAACCCAACATTAATATACGTATCTTGCATATATTGTTTTGCGCTCGTGTAAATAACAGTATAACATTTTAGTAGAAGCACATAAAACCCGTACTTACTATCTACCATTAGAAGTGTTTTAAGTGTGCATTCTAATTATAAATACTATATTTATAACATTATAGGATGTTCAAGGTCAGTAAAAATACAAAAATACAAAACTAGTAAAAGTCTATTGGTAGGTATTGTACCTTTTTTTACGCTCATTTACATTTCCTTGCCAAGTAAACATTTTCGGCACCACCAGCGCCCTCTCTACCCAGCGCACGGGGCAGTCTGCCTCCCTGCCTCCATAGATCCTCCTCTGAGTGGTTACGTACATGTTAGAAAAACGTTTGCCCACAAAGTGATACAGTTAACCTGTAAACAGCTATTGGCAGTTGATGTAATAACGACTTTCACCCAACATGATTGGAACGACCGTCTTTCTTTGTTCTGTCGGTGGCATTGAGCCGCTTTCGTCGACTTCTTGCTGTATATGAAAAAAAAAAGTGGTGGGGGGGGGGCTCCCTGCAAAATTTTAGTTGTTTTAATAATTGCTATATTTGCTATATTTATACGAGACTGTTCGTTTTATAGGTATATATTGTGACACTTTTAATAGCTTTCATAGTTTTTTTATTACGGCATGTCAAAGCCAAAATTTGCATAAAACGGTTTTATATAAATTATGGCATATCAAAGCCAAAATTTGCATAAAACGGTTTTATATAAGAAACGAAAACCAACTAACGTACAGAAATGAAAAAAAAAAAATCCCACTGAAGAACAGTGTTGCGAGCTATGTCTGGACATAAATAAAAAACAGCATTGAATATTTTCTTTATTTTTAAACATTGCTGAATTTTAAATAAGAAAATGTTAACTTTGTATATTTTTTCATAAATACAAAATATTGCAATTTAATTATTTATACATGTCCAATTGTAGCATGCGACACTGTTCTTCAGTGGAAATTATTTCGTTTCTGTAAGTCTATTGGTCTTCGTTTCTTGTATAAAACCATTTTATGCAAATTTTGGCTTTTATTTGCCGCTATGCAAAAACTATGAAATCTAGAAAATTTTTATTACTGTGAAAAATAATCACAGTATACGTCTACAAAACAACCCCATACTAATATAAAAATTAATAAAGTAATAAACATTTTGCATGATCTTCCCCCTTAAATGTTACGGTAGCTGGGCGAACGTAAGCTACATTATGCAGAATGCCCAAGCAAGAATTGTCAAGCCGAAGTCGAAATATAATGATCCTCAAGGGCTAACAGAAACTTCCATTCAGTCCGATTGTTGACAGTTTAGGAGTTACGATTTTATTTGTGTGCTAATCGCGATTGCTACATTCTTTGCAGTTTTTGGTCGCCGTAGTTTTAGTACCGGAGTTCAGAAACTGGCAACTTAACTGTGAATGGAAACTCGATTAGTAACTGCGTGGCAAGTATTCAATGTCGATAAAGTAATAAAATTTAATTTTGACTTATATTAATAGTGCCCATATATTACTCTACAATATGGTAACAATACAGAAACAATGAGCGTTTTTGTTTCAGTGCAGGGGTTGCAATATAAGTTTTTGCTTCATTTCGAATGCAGTAATACACATATGTTAGGTTAATTAATAATATGATACTGAATGTAAAAGTGAAACATTGGTTTTCGTAACATTATTTTAGTAACTAAAAATTTCCGACTTGTTGTTTTACCCTTCTGCAAACGATTTACGAATTGTCTTTGTTTGTATTGCTTCACCTGGGATACGTTATTCGTCCCGATAACACAGATGAAATTTTACGTCAGGAATACACACACATACAAGCATGCTTCCACAAACAGTTATAGAGTGAATTGTACACACACGTAATAGAGTATGGTGTATGTTTATGTGTTGTTCTGGTTATAACCGTCACCCGGGGGACAGTTTGGATTTCAGAATTCGAAATACGGTCGATTTTTTTTTCCTGTGTTTGTTTTGCCGTGCGTGCCTTTGATCCTACAGACCTCTCCTCTCGCTGCCAAGTGGGCATGTTTTCCAACTCGTCCGCGATCTCTGGACGTTTGAATTCGAATGAAGAGTTGTCGTTTGCCGTGCGATGTACTGTCGTTTGTTTTTTAAAGTTGTCCTTTCTTTGACAGTTTCAATGTTTTTTTGCGTTGCTATAGGTTGGGTCTTATTACACGAGTGCTGTCAGTTTCATGTTGGCTCGCAGACATCGTCGTTATTGTTTCTAGCTTTGTGATGTTTGGTTTTCACTGACGGCAAACTATGTTCCTATTTAGCGCATTCAAAATATATTTTTTAACTTGCTGATATAAAATCTACTTCTCAATTTTTTTTTTTTTTTTTTTTTTTTTTTTTTTTTTTTTTTTTTTTTTTTTTTTTTTTTTTTTTTTTTTTTTTTTTTTTTTTTTTTTTTTTTTTTTTTTTTTTTTTTTTTTTTTTTTTTTTTTTTTTTTTTTTTTTTACAGCAATCTTTCTTTGCGATCCCACATTTACTGTCAGTTTTCCCCTTGTTAAATTAAAACATGTAACTTTATTCCTTGAAAACAATGCAAACTGTTTTCAGGTGTTGGGAATAATAGCAGCCTATCAACTAAGAATAAATATATTCTAATTAACAGTCGAGGCATAGATTTATATTCACTTATTGATTTTGTGTTTACGTATACACACGAAAGAACTGAAACATTGTTATACTTGATGATAGGCCTCCCCATATTTAAGCTAAATGTATGTGTTTCAGTAAACATTTTTTATTTTTATTTTCCATCGCCTCGCTTTTTGCCTGTAGGCTGTTTTATAAGTTGTAGACAGGTAAATTGAATTCAGAGTAAGTACGCTTTAAGTCAATCTGTTGGGTTTATGCTATCATAAACTGTAAACGTTGTCACTACAGCCATACTTCCTTGCCATTTTTGATATATATTTTGAGAACTAGTCTAAACATTGTATCGAAATTTATCATTTCCTCAGTTTACCACTGAAACGTTTATAAGACCTAGAAGGGGTTAATCTTTCAAGTTCGGTATTTTGGAAAGTAGTACAAAATAATTATGTAAATAGTTTATGTTATGTTTTATGTGCTATTAGGCCAATTGTAATTCATCACCTATATATAAGTTGATATCCAAACTTTCGTTTTAGTAAGGTTTATTGTTGTCGTATGTCATTTTCGCAGATTTTACGACCTAATTATGAAAAACTATACTTTATATTTTAAGAATTATGTGACGGAAATTAATTTCTGGGTTACTTTTCAGCAACATTGGGAAATGTAGGTTCATTAGTTATATTGGTAATTACATATTTTCTCTTGTCAAATTTGTTTGGAGTTCATGAACCCAAAACGATCAAATGTTAGTTTCATTCTACAAGCAGCAGATATATAAAACACAGGATTCTGAACTTTCTACTGCGGATGCATGCGTATAGAAAAAAATTAACACTGAAAATATAAATTATTTTTTTGTCAAAATAAGGTCGATGTTATTGCAATCGTTCTGAAATGTTCACTTTTTGGTGCAAGTCGATGTATTGAGTTATGGTTAGTTGTGAATGTATTGTGTGCCAGTACTTTCAGATGCTTGTTTTATCATGTTACACAGAAAATGTTTATGAAAATATGCGGTTTTATCGCTTTGGGAGCAAACAGGAATTATAACACAATTTCTGTTTTTTCATAATAAACAAATTACAATATAATGGAAATTACTTTTGCTCTCAATACCATTGTTGTTCAACCAGCGCAATCAATATTTTCAATTAACATTTTTTTACCAATATCCAAATATTAGGTTTGAAAAATGAGCTTTAGGAGGCAGTCGATTTGTGAACGTAGCTTCAATCGACAGAACTTTATGAGAAAACTGCTTAACGTGTGTCAATGATGTCTGCTTAGGAATAGCGTTCAAATAACGTTATACGTATTAGTATACATATACAGGTCCATCAGTAATAATCAAAGCTTATTTTCTCGGAGATTTCCCGTTCACCCCACCCTGTCATTCCGGCGCTGCTCCATACTCACCTCGTGTCACTCCTCACCAGCGCTGAAGACCTCGATGTTAAGAGCCGACCATAATATCTCACTTACTCGTGCCCTAAAATTGTGAAAATAAGTAGTTTCCATTCCTTTATAGGTACGAATATCTTGGTGCAGGTACCTTGAAAATATGTACGAGTCAGAAACGCACCTATACGTTCATTAATACGTCGTTAAATTACAAGGACTCCAGAGAATGCCTTGTAGATGCGATATATCGGCGAGTAGAGTATGCCTGTTCATTGACTTTAGCCTAGAGGCTAAAATGAGGTGTGTTGCGTGTGCTTTGTCGCTCTTATTGCTCCACACTTTTAGGACTTGAAAGCGCAAAATACGTCCACCAGGTAGCCATAATAAGTCTGAGGGAAAATTGTCACCAGATAGAAGAGCGTGGTACGTTCTGTTAAGTTGATGCTTACAAGGTTCATTGAAAGATGAGCGAATTTAAAAAGGTCTGTATCGAAAAAAAGAAGCACTGAAACTAAGGATAAACATAGGAAAGAGTTTTAGTCATATTTGTAAGCATGATGCTAGTTATAGAAGTTTTCAGTGAACTACTATTGTTGCCACAAATTTTTTACTTATATTCCTGCACGAGAGAATACGCTAAAGAAATGCGTACAGCTGACAATTAATTTGCTAAAAAATATCGTCTATATTGATTGATGTGGCGTGTGAACTTTTCAAGCCGTAGATACATTTCTCGCTTTAAGAACATTTCTATTTCTCTGTCATGCGTTACGACTGATTGCCACAAAAATTCCTAATTTTATAACTGTACCAAACATTTGCCAACGAGTATTCATTACATATAGAGTAATTTGCTGCAAATAAAATATAGCTTATGTCTGTTTCACAGCTTTCATACAAGGACATGCCTAAGTAGGAATTTGACAGTTTTAGCTGCTTACCGACAGTAAAAACACTTCAAATAAAGGTAATGAAATAATTTAGAGTGGAAGTAAATGTAATAAGGTACAGAATGACACATTTCTAAGTTCAACGTTATTTGTATTAAACATTTATGGTTGCATCTTTTTGAGTGACAGTAAAAATAATTGTATTGTTTGAATAGTTTTCAGTTTTGGGTAAGAAGCGAAAATAGTTAAATCCACAATTTGCCGTGCGCTTGTACTAAAACTATGGAACCGACGAATAATTAATATGTGGGAAATTACTGCAAATGTAATGTGTAAGAGTTGGACAGTGTCAGGTACAGTTATAAAAATACGAAATTTTCGTTGCATAGCACTGTTAATATAACTCTACAACGTAAGCAGTAAACAGTGAGTACAAAATTCCGTACCAAGTTTTTAACGTATCAGGCTACAATAACATATATATATATATATTTAATTATGATTAGTAAAATACAATTTTAAAAAGTGTTCATATTACCGTTATTTGCTCATAAAGCTGCTTTTTACGGCTGCAGTTTTATATGTTGACTTTCAAATTTCTACAAAATTCAGAAATCGATTTATATGATCGCTAATGTATGTCAGAAACAAGATACTATGATGCAAATGGACTTAAAGAAAATGAATGGATTTGTGGACATTTTGTTGTCAGTAAAACTATGTTCCGTGTTAAATGTTCTCACAAAACCAAGTTTTTTCCCCCAACAAACTGTAAGCAGTGGCGTATATCAACAGACCCATTTCGGTAATCTGTATACCACTTCCTCTGAAATCACATTGGAAATAATCCTGTGTATCGTACTTATCAGTATTACGCAAGGAGCACACAAACGAATTGATTGCAGTAGATGCGTACATTGGAGAATGTTCTCGTAAACAGCCATAAAAGGTTTCGCATGTAAGCCTGTGATGGCCATTTTCGTACTGAGCTACGGACAACAATAGTAGCACCACAACTCTATGGACTTTGATTGTCCGTGTAGTGCCATTATGTGGGATCGTGCATGGTTCTAGAGGCGGTCACAGAATGCTTGGAAAGTAAATTAACAAACTCCCGACACGGTATTTGGACCAATAGGTCTAATACAAATTTGTGTTGCTTGCTGTTACCCGAGGGCAATAAAAAAAAATCCCTAGAAGATTCATCTGATTGGGCACCCGTACCAGAAAGCATTCAATAAGAATGTCCTAACTGCCATGTTATAAGACGAGAAAGTTGTTTATTCATCGCAATAATATTCTCACAATACCGCGTGGTCTACCAAAGTATTTCCCTCACATGTACATGACGAGATTATACGGAGTGCCTACATTTCTCTTTCTCAGAAATGTTCGTCGAATTTATTCATTTATTTTTAAATTTGTTTGTTTGTTCAATATAGTTGAAGTATTGGAACCTTAGAAGTTGACTGTAAAACTGTATTATTTTTTAAATTAAAATATTTTTTATCTTTCATTAATTAGACATCGTTCAGTGCGCCGCTACTTAGTTCCAAGGAATTTTTGATGTATTATTCAAGCTAGTAAAATGTTAGCTGCATTTTCTTAATTGCATTACTTCCACAGAATTTTAATTTACTGACTTATTAAATAAAATACTTTCGGCTGACTTTTCATAAGCAATCAACGCACTCAAATTAATCTTGTATTGCATGTGTCGCCGCGCTGGAAAGTTATATCAGTAGGGTGGGGTTCTCCATTAAAATAACTTCCAACATACGGAGCTAACAACAATTTTCCCTGCCTTGTCGCTATTGGCCGGTGGATTTTTCTCAGGTACTCCTGCTCTTGCTTCCCAATATTGCTCTGTATTTAACTGATATCATCCTCACTAGCACTGAAGACCCTGTTAAACAGCATAATCATCACCATAATCAACACATCATTATCACTATAACCATTAACACCATTATAACCATCACAACCATCACTATCATCACCATACTCATCATCACTGTGGTAGCGGTGGCCAAGAGGTCAGACCTCTCGCCTCCCACCAAGGCGATCCGGGTTCGATTCCCGGCGGGTTCGGTCCCTGGATTTTCACATGTGGGAATCATGCCGGACGATGCCGCTGGTTGGCAGGTTTTCTCGGGGATCTCCCATTTTCTCCGCCCTTTCATTCCAGCACTGCGCCATACTCACGTCATGTCACCCCCCACCAGCATTAAAGACCTCGATGTTGAACGCTGACCAAAATATCTCACCCTCAAATCTCTCATCACCACCATAGCCAACACCTTCACGACAATTATTACCACCATCACCATCATCACCACCGTCGTCATCACTATCACTACCCCCCCCCCCCATAACCA
>PNEQ01073351.1:7501-39878 GCA_003012365.1 Medauroidea extradentata | reverse complement strand
TTTATGCGAGTACAGCAGAACGAGCCGAAGTCGTCTTGCTTGCACTGATAGGCACATATTTAACCACCAATAAAAGTTATTTCATACGTAAATGACCGGTTGTTACTATTATGATCACACGAAGTATCTATTCAAGTTTATTTCCAGAGCGATCCGATCAGCTTGCACCTCGTAGTTTCTTTAAAAATCGCCGTTGACGCGAAAAGAAGCACGGATTTGTATACATTTAAATGGCCATTCCGAGCTATCTGGGTACGGAGTGACGTCACAAGATTAGAGTGAGAAAAAGATAAAATGCGCACGGGGGCACCATTATATGTACATCGTGGACGTCGCGAGCATGGTCGCGAGTGCGTCGTCTAGGCGCCGCTCGCTGCCTCTTGACGTGGTCGGGCGCTTTCCCGTATGTGCTAGCGGTACTGCCGCTTCTGTAGTTACGTAATCATGGGCACGATGGGCTAAGTTAGAAGAGGAGCGTGGGCATCGCGCGTCAAAGGTTTCTGCAAGCTTGCTTCGCACACGGCAGGTTGCAACTGTAAAAAATAGTATTGACTCGAGCTTGAATCAAACTTACTAAATAGGGCTTGTAATGGCAAGCCTAAATCAAGTCAATTGCAGGCTTGACACAAACTTACGTGTTATCTGGGTATAATGCTGAGCTACATGAAAATAAAATGGTGACTAACTGCATTTGCAGTAAGCACAAAAGAATTAATATAGCATGCGAGCCACATTTGAGAGTTCAACACATGCACATGCTGATCGCAGCGATAAGCATTGCCATGCCACACACTTCACAACACAGAAGATACTAAGTAGTCATTTAATACCGAGAATGAAATAGTCTAAAGACAGTACGGACAATTGTCTAAAAACTGAGAAAACAATCGCAATGTTTCAAGTGCAGTAACAGTAAGGAGAAGCTCAGAACAACCGAATGGTAAAGAGGCTAGTGTCCAGAAAGGTATTCTAAGGACACGTACACAGGCGAGCCGAGTGGTTCACGAAACATTCATGAGCAGTATGCTCGCCGGTTTGTAGGTACACTGTGTGGAACGAAATACGAGTGCCGAACGAACCACTTGCAACAATCCGAAGGAAGTTGGTTTTTTCGACGATCACACGATGTGGTCGATTGATTAACGAAAGCGAGTGTCCCGCGATCATGACGTTGATGGACCTATGCGAAAATACAGGAGGCTGGAAGTAACTGGGGTTTCTAAAAAGAGAAAGGGGTGCCAGCTGGCCTACGCAGGTGGCTCTCAGGCCAGCACGAGATTCCTTTGGCCTCAGGATCGTGGCCGACGGCCGGGCTGATTCCTTGTATCCGCTGTCTTGAACGGGCGAGATTTACGGATGCGTAGAAACTTAATGGGTTGTTCCACGCCGCAACAACGCACACACAACTTTTTTTCGTTGTTAAATTTATAAAGTAAATAAAGATTGCTGGAGACTTTTCTTAAATTTGTGAGCGAAGAAAGTATTTCATAAATTGATAAAAAAATACGTTTTGATAAATTGTTTATCTTAGAGGAAAGGAAGTGGGCGGAGTTTAGTCCGACCACCCTAACATCAGCGCCAATAAAACACAATATTCTCGGTAACTTGGTGAACTACAGCCAAACAACAAGGGGGTCAAGTTTCCAGACCTGTTCTTCTACGGCCGTGGTTTAGGCCAATGTAACTTGATGCAGTTTTTTTCTTAACCACTATATGCACGCAGGACAAAGGACTCCTTTATAATGATTGCAAACATCAACCTTGCACATATTTTTGCAAATTCAATGTTACGTGTTTTGTACCAATGTAAGTATTTTGTGTTTTTATTTCAGCAGGAATCAAACTATAAATTATGCCACATGCATAGTCACACCTATGTATAACTTTGTATAGCCATTGTCACCATTTCATCTCCACATAGGGAATTTCGATTTGTTCCCCCGACTTCCGGCCAACCGTCGTTCTGGACGGAAGTCGGGCGGCCAGTCAGTCTTCAAGTAGCGGGAGTACAGTACTCGTGCGCACGTGTCAGTGCCGCGGTCTCGGGGACATCACCATCATTTCATCAATCAGTAAGTTGCAATAGCGTAGGTTAACAATCCGGAACATTTTCCTTTGCTCGTGCCCCCGAGACACCGTCCGCGTGGAAGACCTCGCCCGCCACGTGCTCCAGCACGATTTTGCACAGCGTAAGCTAATGGGCTGCTATAGTTCCATGCCCGCTCTTGTGAATGGGTAGTCTCATTTCGCATCAAAGTAATTGCGTTAATAAAATGTGCTCTCATTTATTACCGAACTGGTGAGTGTGATTTGTAGTGAATTCCTAGTACCCTGCTTCACTGGGGAATTTACGGCCGGCGACCGTAATCCGCCACCATCACTTTGTACTGTATACGTATGTGGACATTTCATGGATTATTTCCACTCAACTGCACCCCTGCCATGAGATGCGCACGGAATTGTATGTGAATTCAGGTATTTATTTTACTCACCACATGGGACTTAGAGTACTCACGCGGAAGACACTGTCTTTAATCATCCTATCCATTCACGACAGGCCATCACGGGACGAGGCACGCCACGATCTCACTCCTATTCCACCCACTCAAGAGTCTCGTGCTAACCCGAGCACCCCGGTTAGCTGGCGCCCACAAAGTACATTTACAACACTATCCCGTAAATTCATCGTCTCTCCACCACCCGTGATCCCGGCCACATCATATATAAGGAAGCTAAAACTAGTAACTTGCATTACATAACATGAATGCAGTGAACAGATTTTACGTGACAGGACTTCACACTACACAAATTATTACAATATGTTAAACACAAAAATGTGGTAAGCACTTTCGGGTACAGTTCGTGTCTGTTTTGGTGGTACAGAGGCTGGCTGCAGGTGTCAGTGGGCCGGGTGGCCAGAAGAGTATGCTGGCACATATCAGGGATGGCGGCAACGGTAGGTGAGGGTAACAAGGGTTCGAGGGTAACAAGGGCTCGAGGGCAGCGCCGGACAGAGTCACACAAAGAGATTCATTCACAGCACTAGTCTGGACACGCTCGCAGCATGTTCGCTTATTTAGACAGTGCTCGCGAACCTTCTGTGCTATCAGCAGACTATATTCAGCTCGTTGTGGGCTCCTTGTCGGTTCGGCTTTCCAGTGGGTTGCTGGAGGTTCGTTGAAACTAATTTTAACTGTAACACGTTGCGAGCGTCTCACGAGAGGTTCTCGAACCCCTAGGCTCGCCAGTGTGTATGCGCCCTAAGACAGTTAAGTTAAGGAAAATTATTTCCGAAACATAAACACCATCAAAATTGTGAAAGAGCAGTTTTCACATTATGGAACTGTGAGGGATTGATTTATCGAAAATTATGTAACAGCATAGCAAAAAAATAACAAAAATAATATCGGTACAAAATTTAAAATATTGGATAGCGACTCAAAGCAAATTTTTACACCATTTCACTTCGTACAAAATATACGTTATTTGCGCGGATTCCGTAAGAAAACCAATAAAATGAGAGGTTGTAAGCAAATACATTACTTAACAAAAGTATAGAGAAATTCCAATCAATATATTTAAATCGGTTACTATCTTGAATGCTTTCAGACTTAACTTTAGCATTGATTTTGCCCAACGCGGTTATTAGCGCTCTTTTTGGCGGAAATCGTTTCTTGACGATCCTTGGTTTGTATTATTGATGTTCTTCTTGTCGTACTAATTTCATGGAGGTATTAGACTTATACCTCCATGACTAATTTGTTTGGTTTGTTCTATGGAAAATATTACCGTGATTTGTCTTATCTATGGATTTGTCGTAGACCTCTATGGTCGAAGATATATATTTATATTTTTTGTAAAAAAAATTATGAAAATAGTAATACAATTGTAGTAAGCATTTAAACTTCTATTCGTGGAGATGAGTGCCGTCATTTTAGCAGAATATGAAGAATCTCTGCAGATATGTTGTCTTGTTTAAGGTAGATTTTCTAACCTCAAAATTTTGTGACGTAATTTTAGGTCATATTTGCAGGTGCTGTAGTTATTTTTTAATGATTACAGAGTAAATAATATGGAATCCTTGGAGGAAAAGCTGTACGATGCTGTCGTAAAAGGAAATTCGCAAGCTGTTTCACATTTGTTGGCTGATGGTTAGTATGATTTCGGATATTGTGAATGGATATGGGTAATACGTGGATGTTGGTTTTTTTTTATTTTATTTACATTCTGTCAATCCCACTGTGATGATTTCCTCTGTGATGCTGGGATATAGAGCAAGTCAAAATCATATTGCATACACTTTCCAAATAGTAACACTTTAACTTTTTAACTGATACATCTTTCCTGGACAATTTAAAGATGTTCACTCAAATGGTTAGAAGGTTATATGTTCCAGTCATTTAAAAGTGATACGCAACTGCTACAAGTAGCTTTGCCCACATAACGAAGTATCGAAGTTTTCAAAATAGTACCCACTCATTTCTCTTGGAATTGGACAACCACCCAGTGGCAAAGTTCCTCAATCTCTTACCAAATCCTCTCAGAAATTTTTCAACCCCTTTCACCAACTCTTCAGAAAGTAAATATACTAGCATCATATTTCTGTAGAAACATTTTTTATTAAGAAACTTTGCCTGTAAAACCAATAGTTTAGTCCCTACGCGATGAGTAGCTACTCTTGATATTTACCTTGAATATGCTGTTATTGACGTAGCATCTGATTGAGTTAAAAATATCTTTAAATGTTGTGTATTTCATGTAACTGAAAGTTTATTTAAATGTTTAGTAATAATAATAATAATAATAACCTCTTGCAGTTGGGCTTTCTCCTGGTGGGAAGCTCTCCTGAACAAACCAACCCTGTCAACCCTCACCAGTTCCTCTCTAATCACATTCCACTCCCTCACCGACCTCACAATCATTGACTGCCTACCCCTCTCCGTTCTCCTCCACACCCTCTGGATCTTAAGACTGTTGTTCCCTTTTCCTCCATACTCACCTTTATTTAAATGGGAACCTAACATTCCCCATCCTCCCTCTCCCTTCACTCTGAACAACCTAACAAGCGTCTCCACCCTTCGCCTGTCCTTCAAAGTACTCCAACCCATTTCCTTTATCACTGATGTTCTGTAACTACCCTCATCCTCTCCCTCCTGCCCTTGTCCTCTCCACCTGCCCTTCACCCATCTAGCCGCCCTTCTCTGCACCCTCTCCAGTTCCTGCACCTCCCCTTCCACGTAGGGATCCCACTCTGCCGCTGCATATTCCAGCATCGGGCGTACCATTGAGGTGTATGCCTTCGCCTTTACCCCACCACTGGCTCCTTTCAGGACTCTTTCCAGCATTCCCAGGGCCCTTCTTCCCGTAGAAACCACTCTCTTCACCTGTCCCCTCCACCCAAGGTCTTCTTGCAACATCACCCCTAAGTACTTGTATTCAGCTGCCTCCCCTATCTTCTGCTCTCCCCATCTGTATGTCTGCCTGCTCTTTACCCTCTTTTTAGTGAATCTTACTATCTTTGTTTTCTTGACATTAATCTTCATTTTATTGGTTTCTGTCCATTTCAGTACCCGATTAATGTCTGCCTCCCATGCTGGTATTCCTGTATCCAGTTCGTCTCATCCATTGCATCTACCACAAATTTAAATACCAGTCTTTCCATTATCTTACCAGTGCTTGAGGTGAGACTCACCGGTCTGTAACTACCAGGCCTTGCCCTGTCCTCCACTTGCTTGTATACTGGCATCACCAGACCTTCCTTCCACCCCTTTGGTAACTTGCCCTCCTTCATCGATCTGCCAAACAACACTTCTAATTACTTTGCTATCACCCTCCCACCAAACTTGAGCCCCATTTCCTGTGCCATCTGGCCCCACTGCTTTGTTAGGATGCAAGCCTTTAATTACTTTGCCTGTATCCTGTTCCCTTATCCTTAGATTACCACTTGGTCCTTTGACTCTATCTGCTTTATCACCCCATCCGTCCATGCCCTCAAACACCCACAAATACTGAGTCTACAATAATTCTGCTTTTTCTTTGTCAGCGGTTGCGATCAAGCCATCATTCCCTGTACGTGTTGGAATTCCTGTCTCTCCACCTTTCACCCTTTTCAGATAACCAAAGAGCTTCTGCCATCCTTTGCTTTTCCCTCAACCATGATGTTGACCAAGTACTCATCTTTTGCCGCTTTTATCTTAGTTTCTAGCTCCTTCCCTATCTGATTCATCCATATCCTAGCATTTACAATTTCCCCTCTCCTATATCTTGCATGCAATTGCCTACACTCCTCTTCAGCCTCTTAATTTCTCTCCCATAATATGGTGGGTCCCCCCCCCCCCCAGCCTTTATTCTTTTCCTTGGGACAAACTTCACCAACATAGCTTCTATGATCTTTTTAAACTCTTCCTACATGCACTCCCTTTTTAAACTCTTCCCACATGCACTCCAAATTCTCCCCTTTAGCCCACTCATTGTACCTATCCCTTAGGAAGTGTTCTGCCCCTTTCCTGTTTCTTCGTCCATATTGCCACATTACCATATCTTTGGTTTGATCATCTTTAAATTTTCCTAGCTTTATTTCCACCACAGGTATATCATGAATACTAATTCCTTCTACTACCATTGAATCAACTATGATATCCCCAGGCCTGACCAACACTGCATCCAGCACTGACCCCACACCATCTGCCGTCCATCTAGTTGGTGCTCCTACTGCCTGCACTAGCAGCCTGCATAATGCCACCCATGTCTTCCATCCCCTCAACCCACTGCACCCCGGGCATATTGAGGCTACCTGCTACTACCACCCACTGTCTATCCCTCAGCGTATCGATCCTTTCCTTCACTGCCTCAACTGCCTGCCATCCCTGTCCTGGTGGCCTGTACACTGCCAACAATGTGAACCTCTTACGTTCCCCCTTACATATAGTTCCATCACTTCAGCATCATTGCTCACCCATGCTGCAGAACCCTTCAACCCCTCCCTCAGGCAGACCATTATACCACCCCTCTCTTCCATCCCTGTCTCTTCTGAATATGTAGAACTTATCCTGACTCGGTTCACTGTCCAGTACTTCCTCGCCCAGCCATGTCTTAACTCCTATCACGACATCTGCCCCGTATCCCTCAATCACACTCCAGAATGAATCCCGCTAGTTGTAAATACTTCTGCAATTTATTACTATTATTTTGATGCTGTCCCCCATGATTGCCCCTCCCCCTTACCGTTCCCCTATGTGTCTGTAATCCTAACCTTCCTTACAAACTCCCGTATCTTATCTATTCCTGGTCCCCTGAGGTTCCCCTCCTCTCTCTCTGGTTGCTATTCCTTGCCCTTAGCTTCATTCTACTACGCTCTAGGCAGCCACAGTTTCCCTACCCAACAGATCACCCAGAGTTCTCCTACCCTCCTCAGTGAGATGGACCTGATCTCTGCCTAGATTTTGGAATCCTAACCACTTCCTGCTGTCTACAAAGATAGCTTCCCTTTCCGTACATACTCTCTCGTATATTGCACTGGCTACCATTGCCTTCGAATAGGAGATAGGACTTACACTTCCTCACCAGCACCCCACTGATTACTAACCTTGCCCTAGGAAACTTTTCATTTACCTGCGTCAACATACCTCCTATGTTCTTCTCCACATTTCCACTCGCCTCCCTGTGTGCCAGATCGCTCCCTCCAACATGAACTGTGACCACCTTCACTGTGTCACTTCCCTTCAGACTAGCGACTCTCTCACCCAGATCTTTAATTCTAGCTCCCCCAAAAGCTGCCTTATAGGTAGCATCCTTCCTTACACTCTGTAACTCCACTCCCTTGACAATTGAACTGCCTAAAAACACCACCTCTTGTTCCCTTCTTTTCACTGCCCCCCCTTCTCTGGCCTGCCTAACCCCACTGGCCATCTCTCTTCCCACTCCTCCCATCCGGAACTGCCCTGCTTGTCCAGAGTGCTGATACCTGCTGACCCCTCCCCGGAAAGCTTCAACATACTGCTTCCTGCCTCCTTCCACTGTATTTACCCTGGCCACTGTTTCTTGCCCCTCTCCCCTCTTGAGACTCCTATAAGTGTCCCTTCCCTTGCTTCAGCCTCCATTTCCTCTACCTTACTCCTCAACTTTCCTACCTCAGTCTCTGCCTCACTCCTCCTCTGCTTCTCATTCCTTAGACTACCTATCTCTCCCTTCATCCCCTTCAACTCTTCCTCTAACTTTCCCACCCTTACTGCAAGATTACTCTTGCCTATCTCATCCCCGACTTTTTCCTCCACTTTCTCAATCCTCTGCATCATCTCCCTCTCTTTTCTGTTCATTACGTCTACAATGTCCCCTTTCAACCATTCCTTAGCTACCTCCCTTCTTGCTGCTGGCACACCTTCAACTAAGTTACTCCAAAGCATTTCCCACATCCAATTACTACCTTCTACCCCTTCCTGCGTCTCTTTCTCATCTGCTCCTACAGCCTGCTTTTCCAGTGTCACTGCCGCTATGCCTTTCCCCCAATACACTCCCCACAGCTCCAACTTCTAGCTACCAGTGAGCCCAACTTATCCTCTTGAATCCCTACACGATCCGCATGGTACCACACTTTACGCTCGTCACACTGCACCCCACTATCAAACTTTCCCACAGCCCCTACATTTGCACTTCCCCACCATTGCAGTTTGCCAGTGTACACAAGAAATTACCAAAAGTGTCTAACCAAACAACTTACTAAAATATGCAAACATTAATAATATATATTTGAACTAGATTATTAAATTAAATTTGCAGGGTCCTCTGCACTTACACTAACACTTCAACCTAATTAAACCTTACCACCAGTACTATCTTATCTTACAAATCTGTAATTCCTCTAGTTTACAATAAATTAAATATAACCAACTCGCCTATCTACTATTAATAAGCTATTTAAAATTAAAAATACCTTTCAACTAACTAACAATTTAATATTACCAACTACTTAACCCCAACTTCTTACGCTAGGGCGACCACGTGGCGATCGCAGCCGCCTCAAGCAACAGACTACGCTAAAACTACAACAAGGTAGCTACTACTAACAAGATATATTATAAAACAGATAGTTATACACTAAATATATAATATTGTGTTTTTAAGAGATTTTAGTCTTTGTTTGTTCAATTAATTTTGGTATTCTAATGAGACAATAACAAATATTTTATATAAAGGTTTATAAGGCCATCAATTTAATTTATTTATGTCATATATTTTAAGCTTATTTATCTAACTTAGCCGATGTCATATATTTTAAGCATAATGGTGTATTGCCGTAAAGATAAATAAATAAATGAAATAAATTACCACTAAGTACTAATACTAGATCACTTAATTGCAACTAAAATACTTTTCACGCGCAGCGCCAAAACAACTACAACTACACAGCACCATCTTTCTCCTCCTTTTTATAAGTTTATAGGTCGCTATGCCTTCATTAACAAAATTGAAAATATTTAAATTAAATTGTGTACTCCTAAAACCAATATTATATTATGTGGCAATTTTAATATAGATTTTTTTAAGTGATGGCAATGCAAAATCTAGGTTATTGAAAATGCTTGAAACATTTAACTTATTAGGAACTGTGAATTTCCCTACTAGGGTAACCTATAGCTCCTTTAGTACTATAGACCATATTTTTGTTACATATGATCTTATGGTAAACAGTAAAGTTATTTCATACTTAAATGCTTTATCTGATCATGATGGTTTGACATATGTAAACAATTTCAGGTATAAAAACTGTGAAACAAAAACAGCTAGATTAAGAGTTTTTGATGACCAATCAATCACTAGATTCATGCAAGCGCTCTCATTGCAAACTTGGGAAATAGTTTATTTTGCTAAAACAGTTGATGAAAAATTTAATAAATTTCATACATCTTTTCTTTTGTTTTTTGAAAATAATTTTCTTATCAAATTGGTACCTCAATGTAATAAAATAAACAAGTGCTGGTTAACAAAGGGAATTAGGATACCGGGGTAACTTTGACAACTCAAAATTTTGGTTTTATATTGTTTAGTGACGAACGTTTCAAATATTAGCTGTAAGGATAAAAGGAATTATTTAAAATACTCGGCTCAGATTATCTGTTTGTTTACCAGATAACCAAAAAACTAATATTTTGAGTAGTCAAAGTAGCTCCGGTTTACGGTATCTTGTGAAAAGAAAAGACAACTTTATATCAAGATTAGAAGTAATCCTGAACCTAGTTATATAAATTACTGTAAATCTTACTGTAAGATATTAAAGAATATTATTTTAAAAGCTAAATATATGTCTTTAAATAATGAAATAATGAATTCTAGTAACAAATCTAAAACTAAGTGGAATATTGTAAAAAGAAAGTTGAATAAAACCAAATCAAACATTAAAGATATGAGATTAAAATCTGATGTTTCAGTAACTATAAATCCACAAGAAATAGCAGAAAAATTTAATAAATTTTATATTACAGTGGCTGAAGAACTGTTGAGCAGTAATGAGATTTAACATGATTATATGGAATATATAAGCAATTCATACTGCTATTCATTTCCTAATATTGATATACCATCAACACCAGAAGAAATAGCAAAAATAATGAAATCTGTGAAATCAAAACATTTACAAGGATTTGATGGCATAAATAGTATTTTATTTGAAAAATGAGTTCCTCTAGTATGTGAACCCATAAATAATACATGTAATAGTATTCTTATTTCTGGAAATTTTCCTGAGAGACTCGAAATGCAATTGTGAAACCAATATTTAAAAAAGGAGATAGCGAGTTGATTGAGAATTATATGCCAATTGCTATTCTTTCTGTATTCTCAAAACTATTTAAAAAGGTTACTTATTATAGGTTAAATGCATATTTTGAACAAAATAAAATATTTTCATTGTTGCAATTTGGATTCAGAAAAGGTACCTTTGTGGTTAAAGCCGTAAAGTATAATTTAACATCTTTTATCCTTGATGTGCTAAATCGGAAAGAAAAAGTTTTAGGGTTATTTTGTGATCTCATTAAGGCCTTCGATTGTGTTGATCATGAAATAATTATAGAAAAGCCGAAATTCTATGAAGTTAATGGTATTATGAATAATATAATTAGGTCCTGTTTAATGAATTGTAGACAAAAATCAATAATTTAAAAAAGTAAAAACTTTAAAGCATTTTTCATCTTCCTATGAATACATTAAGTATTGTGTCCCACAGGGTTCGATTCTTGGACCTCCGCTCTTTATTATATTTATAAATGATCTTCCAACTTTCATGCAGAAGACATTGAAAATTATTTTATTTACAGACGATACAACTTTATTAATAAGGGCTAACTCAGTTATGCAATTACAAGAAAAATCACAAGATGCTTTTAGTAATCTCATAAAATGGTTTCAGGTAAATAAATTACACTTGAACAGTACAATAACTAATTATATTGAATTTACTACAAAGAATAAAACTAACCAGGAAGTATTGATTACGTAAGTTTCTTGTATTATATTTGGATAATAATTTGAGTTGGAAAAACCATATACCGGTAAAATATGTTATTGGTAAACTAAGTGCTGCTTGTTTTTCTCTTATGCAGATTTCTTTTTTAGTCTCAAAGGAAACCTTAAAGCAGGTCTATTTCACTCATTTTCATTCAGTGTTATTGAGTGATCTTTTGAGGAATTTCAACTGATAGTAAACAAGTCTTTCAAATCCAGAAAGGAGCTTTGAGAATTATATGTAAATAAGGTAAAGAATCATGTCGAGACAAATTCAGGAATGAAAAAATTCTTACTCTTACTGGTCAATTTTGTTACTCTATTTTATGTTTTGTTGCTGACAACTTTGAAGAATTAAAAAATAATTAAGATATTCACAGATATAAAACAAGACAATTAAATAATGTTGCCAATACTGTTAGTGATTATTTTTTGTTGTTCGCAATAGTGTTGGTTAACTGAGCTGACTTCCTCTCATTTTTCGGTATGTCTTGGTTGAATGTCATGTGCGCTGAGCAACTTGAATCCAGAACCCACGAGTTTTCTCTTGGTGATATTTGCATAGAGAAAGCAGTTAGCATAGTATTCCTGTTATCAGTATCACATCTGTGGAATCTTCTGTACTTCTCCTTTTCTTCTGTCACAATAGCAGGCGATATGACCATGCCTATCACACCGATAACAGCATGGGCCCATGTAATAACCTAAATTACAATTAGAGGTGATCCGCTTTCACGACTGTGATTGTTGGGGCTACACGTAGCAAGTGGTTTTCGTTCATCAGTTTTTAACACTGATATATCTTGCAATAACTTGGTCTTGATTGAATCAGCAGGCACAGCAATGCCAGAACTTTCTCTCCCCATTACCATTTCTCCCCCCATTACCATGGTCTCGTAGATGTCAGGCAAACCTGCCAACAAAATCGTCCTCAACCATTCATCACTCACTTTTAATCCAATATTTGATTGTGATAATGATGATCTTGACGTAATCTACAACTGACTCACTGTCAAGTTTAGTTGTGATGATGTTATGCAAGAGGCCTACGCATCTTGCTAATCGAGTGTCTTGGAAAACTGTGATGAGGTTGTTCCAAGCTTACTTGGCTGTCACGGTTGTCTGAACAAACTGCCACGTGTCAAAGTTCTGAGGACCTTTAATGTTCTCTATCGATGGTAGCTGATAACTGTACATCTTTCAAATATTATTTGTACCATGTAAAATACACAGGATCGTCTTCTGGGCCCTTAACCTGTTAGGTTTTAGCAATTTGCCTTTAAGGCCTTGTTACGAAGTTTTGCAGTGATTTCGAAAATATTTTTTTTATTGCTACCTAATACTCATATCAAAATTTCGCTGCACAGTTTTGACACTTATATGTTATAATTTGTAGCTGAATTTTTTTGCATAATTATACTGAACCTTTTTTTTTAGATTTCATTACCCAAAGTACCACGTTTTTCGTAGTGAAAATAAGCAAAAATTAAGGAAATTATTTTTTTTATGGCGAATGGTACATTATTTTAAAAAACGCATCCACAGTATTGTGCATTGTGTGATTGCACATTAACTCAAATTTTTTCAAAACTTTTGGTTAAAAAATATTTGAGTTATTGGCACGAGTCTGAAAAAAACTCTGGAACAAGCCCTTAATTACAACCACATTTACTGTTTACCATTACAAATCAACAAACACTCAACACAAAGAAAAGCTGGAAGACAAAAAAACAAAATGTAAACACAAGCAATATGACAGATATACAAAGCAACACAATAAAACCTTCTCTGGTTCATAGCTTGTGAGATGTTAGCTAGACTTATTACATACAGTAGTAAGGTCGGAGATAATTTAGAAGAGCTAATAATTTTCTAGGAGGAGAGCTAAGCTACCCGTAGCTAGGGTTACCAGATCAGCATAACCAAATAGTGGACTCTTACTAAATTAGTTTCAAGCATAAAAAAGATGAAATTTAAACATTAAAAAAAAAATTTTAATTACAAGAAGAAAGATAATAAAAAAAATTTTCTTAAGGGGTATGGAAAGGTACGATGTCGAGCGGGTGACTGGAACACTCAATCGTCAATAAAATTTGAACTACTCATCAAATTTCGATGAGATTTTTTGCAGAGTAGATATTTTATCAGCTGACGTTTATATATATAACATTATGAGGTAGTATGCTTTACTGTCGAGTAAAATATTAAAAACGGTTTTTAGAAAAATAAGGGCTTGAAACCACAAAATCTGCAAAAATGGGAAACTGTAATTTTTATAATTTTTAATACGATAATGTCTGGACCTCTATAATAACAGCATTTCAAATATACTCACGTTTTAATTTGAAAATAATTTTACTATCCGAAAATCTCTGCGCGATAGGTTTACGGATGTTAAAATTATTTTCAAATTAAAACGCAAGTATATTTGAAATTCTGTTATTATAGAGGTCCAGACATTATCGAATTAAAAATTATAAAAATTACAGTTTCCCATTTTTTGTAGATTTTGTGGTTTCAAGCCCTTATTTTTCTGAAAACCGTTTTTAATTTTTTACTCGAAAGTATAGCATACTACCTCATAATGTTATATATATAAACGTCAGCTGATAAAATATTTACTCGGCAAAAAATCTCATCGAAATTTGATGAGTAGTTCAGATTTTATTGACGATTGAGTGTCGCAGTTACCCACTCGACATCGTACCTTTCCATACCCCTTAACGAAAATGTGTAAAGTACCGTAAGAGAGTAAAATTAATTAACGCAATTAAATATTTTGGCGTTGTAAAACAACTCAAACTCACTCAATAAACTAAGCAAGAAACAGCTCTCTTGACTTTGATAAAGAATAACAATAACTGCTTTTTCTGTAAAACTGAGAGATAATGTAATTTTCTCCTAAAAGATTGCACTTAAGCAGGAAGTTTGTGCTTGTCTGCATCATTCCCAAATATTTGGTGGCACCAAACAAAAAACACATCTTGTGTTATTTAAAAGAGTACGTTTGGCATTTTTTACAAGCAGTAAAAAGATGTGTAATCTTATCCCTAGCTCCCCCTGTTATTTGGTGACTATGCTTTATAACTCTAACAAGACATCTCGTGTAAGTCTAGACTAAACACCTACACCTTCTGAGGTTGAAAGCAAAAGTGGTGTGCAATTGTAAAATTAAGTTCATAGTAATTTTTATTTCACACATAGTGATAATCTCAAGTTCTTTTAGTCAGCTATTTGAATGGAAAAGTTAGTTGCCTGGCAGCTCCAATATGTTCGCCTTCAAACTTGCTTGAAGAACAGAGTCTCTGCAGTCCTGTTTGCTGACACACTTCTCAGTGTAGAAATAACAAAGTCAGACAAACTTACTGTACAGACTAGCTCTGTGTCTTACATGTCATGCATAAAGACACTAGGAGGTTATTATATCCATGCAGATGTATTAATTATTGACATGCTCACTTGACGTTGGTGAAAATCTTTCAGGTGCTGATATAAATGCAGTGTGTTCGTGTGGGAGGACTGCGTTGGGAACAGCAGCACAGATGGGTAACTTGACTATCCTCAAAACTCTCCTGCGGTCAAACAACATGACAAAGTCGCTGAGCGACGAGAACATCCGCAGCGGTAATATGGCAGGCCACCACGGACATAGGAGCAAAAAGAGGAAGGATGTTTCCCAGGGAACAGGCAAAAAACATTCCTGTGCCATCCAGGACAGCTTGGAAACGGTAGACTCCGCCGGCACCAAATTTGAATTCCGTGTGAGTACTCCCAAAGTCCCAGAGTCTAACGTTAATCACTCGAGTAATGATTCGTCAAACACGCAGAATTTAGGTTACTTTATTGTGGTTTATAACGATGTAGACGTAGATGATGCTACCATCAACAGTGCAGATGTTAATTTGAATGAAGATGATGTGGACAGGAATAATGAGACCGTTGCTGTTCCATTCAATGAAATTCAGACTCCTGACGGAATGGAGAGGTTAGAGTGGGACGAAGAGCTCAGGGAGGCACATAATGCAAACGTGGAGGAAGACTCGTGGATGTTGCAGTATCGGTGGTACGCTGACATCCTAGACAAAACTGGCTCTCTGCTGCAGTTGCCGCAGCACTGCGACGTGAACCAAGCGGACGGATACGGGCGTTGTGCTGTGCATTACGCGGCTGAACAGGGACACCTGGAAGCACTACAGCTTCTTTGGGCGGCAGGTGAGCCTTCGACAGACGTTTATCTTAGTTTTTAAGTTTTTGGGAGAGATTGGAGTGTGATAGTGTGTTTGATATTGTCCCACGTATGTAATTATGCAGTTAAAAGGTACATTCAATCTTCTAATTTACAAGTAACAGATTTTTAAAAAGAGTAGGAAACACGTGTTCGACCTTCATAGTACCTTCCATTATCCAGTAAGAAAAATAGTATAAAGAAAAAAAGAAGTTATATTTTACAAATTGGATTGTATGTTTTGTGTTTACTCAACGTTTAATTTCTTCTACCTTATTGAAGACCACAATTGGTGCAATAGCTAGATCACTTGCCTCCCACCAAGGCGATCCGGGTTTGTTCCCCGGCGGGGTCAGTCCGCGGAATTTTGCTCGTGAGAATCATGCCAGGCTGGTTGGCTGGTTTTCTCAGGAATCTCCCGTTTCTGTCACTTTCATTTCGATGCTGCTCCATACACACATCATCTGAAGATCTAAATGTTAAGTGCTGACAAAAATCTCTTCACTTCTACCCCGTCTTCTCATTTTTAAGTGGATTTTTCTGGGGACGTCAGAATTTTACTCATTTTTACTCAGTTCACTGCGTATTGCAGTTCATCGTAGTTAACAATGAAGCCAATAACTGGTTTGCGTATAGTAATCTTTCCATTAACATTGCTAAAACTAATTACCCACTCACCTCGTAATACAAGCTTAGTATTAGATTTTACAATAAACAGCACAGAAATAAAATAAGGTGGATGAATCTAAATAAATTTTTAGGTGTGAGAAGTGATGAGCATCTAAAGTTAGTGCCAAAATTAATACGGCTACATATTTGTACATTTTTTGAATGAGTACTATCTATAGCTGACTTCTAGGTAGGCCTACTATTGACTACTGTATGTACTTTTCTTACTTTCGTGCGTTTATTTCTTAATGTCACAGGTTCCTATTTATGCTGTTTTTGCAAGTTTAATTTTTTAAATCCTGAATGGAAGCAGGTGTCGCAAAACCATTACATAGAAATGTTGGAAATTGTTTGTACTATGTATTCTAATTTTTAGAAACATAAGTTTCTATAATTTTGGCTAATTCTTAAAGTCAATAATTTGTCAAAATGATAAAACCTTTTTTAAAAAATTAGAATACATAATACAAACTATCTCCAACTATTCTATGTAACTGTTTTATGATATTTGCAATTTTTCAGGATTTAAAAAATAAAGTTACTAAAATAGCATAAATAGGGACCAGTGGCCTTAAGGCACAATAATCTGGGGCAGCTAAGAAAATATTTGAACTTCAGAAAACAGGAATTAGAGTGACGTGTTGTACCTTAAGAAGACTAGTGTAAACAATTATTCATGATAAATAAAATAATAATGTGACATGCTTAGTCAATATTTTTTTAACAAAGAAAATAGACAAATTATTAAGACTCGCACTAATAATACATTATACCACTACAATACACGAAACAAAACTAATCTCCATTAAACTATCTCCTCACTTAAACCTTATGTAAAAATTATATAAATTATTTCTTGCGTATCACTTCAATAAGCTACGTGAAGAAATAACAACATTTCGTAATGGCAACATTGAGAATGTTTTTAAAAATCTAAAAAATATTTTACTGCAAAAATCCTGTAACTCAATACAACAAATATTTAAATGTTTGATTGTATTGTATCTTACTGTCTTTTAATAAAATGATGCTTGTGTTGTTACAATGTACTTGCATGTACAATCTTCATTGTATTTCCATTCATGTATGTTTGACAAAACCCTCATACTGGAGCATTTTTGCTCAAACTTAAGATTTAAAGGTGGCTGAAAAATTTTAAAAATGAATAAAGTATCTAATTGTTTTCTCACTTAGCGCAATCCCCTTAATCATAACTGATAATGTCCCAGAGTTTTGTAACACTCAGTTTAGGAACTGCAATAATCACTGTGGGCAGGTTATGTGCAGCAGCAGTGTGTTTGTCCAAGGTTGTCGACTGGATCAAGGAGACTCAGACAACTTGACGCCCTTGCACCTGGCTGCATCCAGAGATCACCACGATGTGGTCACCTTTCTCCTCAGCGCCGGGGTCGACGTAAACTCCAAGACTAGCGACAAGACATCGGCGCTGCACATTGCGGCAACACGTGGCTTCGTAGACACAGTGCACGTACTTCTGGACAGGGGAGCCAACATTGATTCCCTCGACTCCTCCGATAGGACTCCACTCATGTTGGCAGTCCTGAGGTGCCACCATGACGTTGTTGCTCTGCTTATTCAGAATGGTGCCAAAGTGAACATTGAAGAAATACATGGTAATTCTGCTGTTAAGGTGTTCTTGTTGAGTTGGCCTGTAACCAAGTGCTCTACATCTTCACATTAAAGCAATCTATCAAGGCAGATTCTCTCTCTTTCTTATCTCTCGATCTACACACACACACATTTGTCGTGGGATTTAGCCAAGACCAGGATAAATGTTTTAATGATATTAATTTTAGAGACAAAATTTTTAACCTCCTTATCACTCATAGAGTAATAATATTCTTCTTCTATTGTTATCATCATCATAGTCACTCATATCAAAGGAGCTGCAGCTTCTTTACATGAAACATAATATGCAGTAGAAACCTGGTATAGCATTGTCCAGGGAATCTAAGGAAAAAATTAAGTCTTATAGCAAGCAGACTTGAATAATTATAGATGGTTCGTGATAAACTGAGCACTTTTGAAGATGGTTTACAATAATTTAACAATTTTTATTATGACCCCATACATTAACTGTTGAGTATGGTACAATGTATACACTTGCATAATTATTACGTTTCTTTGTTTATGTTCAAAATCAGCAGAAAACTGTAAATTAAATAAAAGAGAAATAGTAATTATAGTTTCAGAAGTGTTCACTTTATCAAGTAGCCTACCGCCTATGTCTAACAAACATGACTTCTACTTCCAGTTTCATATTTGTTGTATACTTACAAACAGCTTGCCTGTTGTTAGATTAAATGGTGCAGCAGTGCACAAACAAATACAATAGTAATATAAAACTATGTATTTTAAGTATGTGCATTTTTTTCTTATCTTTAAAGTTATTTTGTAGAGAACATATTGATTTTAGCATTGAACCCCATTTAAACTCTGTTTATATAGTAGAATCTCAATTTTACGAGGTCATTCTGGGGCACTGTGCAGCCTAACCCTCATTTTACGAGACAGTGATTGTACAGGGTCAATATTGGGCACCACAAGGCCTCGCAAAATCGCAATTCTACTTAGTGCACACACACTGGTGTTTGGAGTGGCACCAGTCTTGCATGAATGTTTGTTTTGTTGGCAGGCTACACACCACTGTGCGAGGCAGTGTGGCACAAGGACGTGTCGATAGTCCAGATGCTGCTGGATGCAGGGGCCAAGGTGACGCAATCACACTACCTGCTGCACTATGCGGTGCTGCACCGCCACTATGACATGGTGAAGCTGCTACTGCGGGCGGGCTGTATAGCTAACCTGCGTGATGACTCGGGCAACACACCGCTCATCCTCGCTGCCAGCGTGCTGCACTCTCCCATCGTGCAGCTGCTTCTGGAACACGGTGAGCTCCCGTCTCATTCCGCTGCTGCAGGCTCACTACAGTTGGGCAAGCGACGTGCTTTTTTTAAGTTGTGTTTTTCTGGTGAATAAGGAAGGTGAAGCTAATGAAAACAAGGGGGTTATGCAGAAATGAATATTTCATAAATTGAAAATAAATAATCTTTGGAAAGCTTCACGAAACTAAAACTTAGAGGCTCGAAATTTTCGCAGACGTGAAATAATCGCGATAAAATGTTAAAGTTTACTATTGTTGCTATAAAATGCTAAATTTTCGGGGCGAGCGCCTACGTCCTCTGCGGCACAGCCGGCGCATAGCCCACTGCTCTGTACAGGGCCGCCCAGAGGGGAAGGGGCAGCTGGGTACACTCTGACTCGGGCCCCAGTTTGCAAGGAGCCCAGCGATTTCAAAAAAATATACAATATTTGTGACATTCAATCATTTGCGACCTACCTATGTTTATAAATCATGTTATTAGAGCTTCTAGCAGGCCTGTAGGTGCCATGCGCTCAATCTAAGAGTGAGGGGGGAACTAGCTTTGGTGGTGCTAGAGTGAGACGATGGCATACTATGAATGAGATGAGAGATGAACCAGCCCTTGCACACATCAGGAAGCTGTAAATGCTAGAAGGTGGTCTGGGTAAGCAGCAGTATGAAGCTGAACATTCATTTAACATTGTTTTATATGTATTGTGAAACAAAGTTTGTGTTTAAATTGTGTGCCATTCATGAAGCGATACATTTATAAGATACTAGCAGCGTGTCGACTGCTTTGCTTGCGTATGTTACCCATAGCAGATATTTTCTTTAACTGAAAAACTTCTTTGTACACCATATATGTTGCTCAGTCATCAAGTATTAGAATGACAAAACTGCTATTTGGGCTAGTTGAGTCCTGTCTTAGTGATTTGTGTATGTATACAATTCAAGTAAAAATTACGATGATAGCCAATTGGGTTCCAGCTTTCTAAGACAATTTTACTGCAGCGAGGGGGGGGCGGGTTGAATTTCGAAAAATCGTAAAATAACATTTTGGATATTTATTTAAGTATCATTTTGAAGTGAAAATCAATTCTCTAGCCTGAAGTATTGAATAGGCATTGATAATTAATCTGAAACACATTTAAGGTATTTTCAGACTCTTAAAATATTTCGAATCATGCTGAAATAGCTAATACAGTAGAACTCCGATTTAACAAAATGTCGTGGGACCCGAAAATGTTTACTCTAAATCGATGTTTCGTTAAATCCGACTTCGCCCCCCCCCCCTCCTTTCCACCCCACGCGGCCCAAAACAAAGTTAAATCCTCTGGCATGTTTTGTCAGATTTTAACGTAATTTTAAAAAAGTATATTGGCTCTAAACAATAATAAAACACATTTACCGCAATAGGTAAGCCAAAGCCGTGACAAGAAAAAAATCTGCAAAAAAAATTTCAAGTGGAACGCTTGGCGAGAGTGCACATTGTGAGTTAGGCCGTCCTTGCGGGCGCCATGAACACATGAGAAGTGATAACACCACCGAGCCATCAATATTTCCGTCTCTCCTGCCCGCTCTAACATCAAAATTAAAGAAAATCCCATGAAAAATAGTAAAAAAAATTTTTTTAATGAAAACTGAATTAAAAGTTTGCGAGACAACAGTAAAATAACAATTAAATATGCGTGGCGGTGGCCATTGTAGCTTGTATGCACCTGCGCTTGTGAAACAAACTTGTGTTGGTTTGCTCGCTAAAAATGCTTTGCACTGGAGCGTTTTTTTAGCATCGGAGAAACAAATTATTTACGTTTACGCCACAGTAATAAATTTGTTGTAAAATGTCTGCATAAATAATATTACATTTTTTTTTCATAAACTCGCTTGTTTTATCATGGGACGCAAGTGTAAATAATCACTCTGCACACCACTTCATTCTATCGGTAATAGAATTAATCCATAGAAAACGCTGCACTGCAGCACATTCTAACGGAGACGCAAAGCACTATCTGTGAATTAGTTCATGTGCTGTCCACTGCCGGGCTGTAGAGACTGGATACATAGATTCTCGCCAGCCGCCAGGATGAGGATCTAGGCGCGTGCTTATTATCCAACACAGCGTCGCTTGCTCACTCGGCCGCGCCTGCACGTACGTATCTCAAAATCACTCCTGCGGCCAAAGTTTTCAACAAATTTTAACTAATTTTTATTTTTGTTTCTCGGCGGATGGTTTAAGTTTTTCTACGGAGAAATAAGTATATATGGCGGTCGGTGTTAGTATTTTTAAAGAACTTAACTTACAATTAATACTCGATTTTATTAAAGTCAGTTAGTTATTTAATACTTTTTTTTTTTTTTTTTTTTTTTTTTTTTTTTTTTTTTTTTTTTTTTTTTTTTTTTTTTTTTTGAAGGTTCCTAAAAATCCTTTCGTTAAATCACTGTTTTCGTTATTCCTGAGTTTGTTAAATAGGGGCTTTACTGTATGCATTTTGATGTGTGTCCCGTTAAAGTAAAAGTCACGATAATAGGCTGTCGGGTTTGAGCACTATCAACGTTTATTCGAAAATGCGTTTCATCTTTTTTTCACCCCTGTAAAGGTCAAATTTCGAAAAGTTCCTTCTTAGTGCTCGCCTACGGGCTGAGGGAAACCACAGAAAAAATGTCACGACCCTAGGTCCAGTAGTTTGGGCTGCAGAATGATCAGTCAGTCAGTCAGTCAGTGTTATCTTTTATGTATAGAGCTGTATGCATGTACATATGTACTTTCTTTGTAAATAGTCTACTTTTGTTTTGTCTGACTATTTTCCAGTAAAAATTTTAAATTATTAAATAACTTTGTTTACATACGTTGTTAGTATTATATTGCTCCTCTCTTTTCCCTGACAAGAACATGTTGATGGTAATATGTAATATATTAAATAGAAATTTTTAACAGAGATAATATTTAACTGGTTATGAAACAGTTAAAGTTAATGCACCGGTATGTATTAATCCATATTTTTGTATATTTAAGTCCATCAATGACTTTTAGCGTACATTCCATGTGAAATGTAAAACACTCAATTTTTTTTATTTTAGTCATTGAGGAAGGAGGAAGCCCCAATATTGTTGTTTGCCCCGGGCCCTGGCATGCCTCTGGGTGGGCCTGGCTCTGTAACTCGAGCCTAGATCCTGTGTATGGTAGACAAGCGAGAGTGTGCCTAGCCGGACAGCGCAAAAATTGTATATTGCCCGGACACTCACACAAAGGAGAGAGGACAATAATACACCCTCTCTCTCTCTTTTCCCTCCTTCACCCTCCTTGTACATAAGCACATAGCCAACTTGCAACTCATGATGACTTGAGAGCTAAACAAGGATAGGAAGGTAGGCCACACACACTGCTGATGCCAGACACACTGTTGTCAGGCAGTCCCAGAATGACGACGTGGCTATTTGGAACAAGAACTGTATGTTCTGCCTGAATAATGGTTGACTTATGCAGTTTCTTCACCAAGAGCTATTTCCGCCCGCTGTGTGTCATCAGAAAAAATATATATAACGCTCTCTCTCTTTCTTTCTCACACACACATACACACCTACATGAGACATGAGGAATGCCTGGGAGATAACATAGCTCTGTCTCTCTCTCTTTCACACACACACACAATCTGGTGTTGAGTTGTGTTTGTAAACAGGAAGAAGTTAGCGTGCCTTCGTCAGAGTTAAAAAAATTGTTGAGTGGTAATTTTTACAGCAATTGAGACACCTTGAGTGAAAGTGTGGGTTTCTGAGTGTGGGATAAAAATAACACTGACAATAAATTCTGTGTGAGTGATGAAGAGTACAACATGCACAAAATCAATTTGTAAATATATTTCCAAATACCGTATTACCTACTTGGGTAGCCTGAGATACATAGTGCACATTACATTGTAATGCATACTTGGTTATTTGATCAAATGAGGGCATTAATCTCAATGCAAAAATTCAGTGCGACATGTATGTTTAAAACAAAAGTTAGGTATGTAAAATGTGTGAAAATACAAAATTGCTACAAATGCTAAATTATATTTTTAAAATGCTCTAAAATCAATTTCAAAATGCTATTTTTATGTGCTTCTACCAAAACTAAATGCATTTTGTTAGATATTTTACCCTTAACAACAGTTTTACAAAAACTGGGGAAGCTTATAAAATTGTTTGTAATGTTAGAAAATAGAATTAAATCAATTAAAACAATAATTGAGAACAAGACATACTTGTGAATGTACCTCATTATTTTCTTTGTGTACTGCGGATGTATTTCAGGATGGTAATGTTACTGTGGTATTTTTTCAGGTGCATCTGTGAACTATCCAAATGCCTTGACTGGCAGTACAGCGCTCCATGAAGCTGTCGAACATGCTTTCGAGTCAAACTTCTCTGCATTTGAATCGCTCTTCAACCTGTTGAAAAGCCGCGGAGCAGGATTGAACGTGCGGACGTGCACGGGTGGCGACACTCCCCTTTTTCGGGCCGTGCTGATGAAGCGCTACCATGCGGCAGCTCTGCTCATCAGACACGGTACAGACGTGAACCTGTACGATGCGGGAGCGTGCGTTGTCGACATACTGTTCCTGGCACGGAAGAGGAACCACGTGCCGCTGGCGCGCATGCTGGTGTATGCGGGGTTCAACTTGCAGCGCTTCACGCCGGACCTGCCGCCTCTGTCCCAGGCACCCAGGACCACGGACGCTCTCACCAGCTGGTTGCTGCACATGAAACATAACCCCATGAGGCTCGTGGACTTGTGTCGCCTGACGCTACGGAGGAAGTTCGGGGAACAGGTCTACGAAAGAGTCAAGAACCTGTATCTGCCACCAATATTAAAATCTTACCTTATGCTAGAAGACATTGATATCAATGAATAAGTGTGCCTTTCTAGTTATGGGTGAGAAAGGTTCACATTGCACATCAGAAATGGAAGACATGTATTTATGAATTGGTTTTTGTGTTTCCATCTAGTCATTATGTGAGAAAGTACTGAATATAATTTATATGCTGCTTGATCTTAAGAAATCTTGGCTTCTAAGGAATTTGTAAAATGCATTTGACTGCTCAGTTTGAAGCAGTTTCAAATTTATTTATTTTCTTTGACTTTTATTTTTGTGTTAGTACTATATTTTACTTTGGCATTGGTGCCAAAAGATATAGTACGGGTTTGATTTTTTCATTACATGGCAATGTAGTGAAATCTGAAGGCAACGCTGAATGTAGTGTAGTGGTTCTGAACTACGTACTTTGCCCTGGCGTTCTATGTATTGAGAGCCACACAAAGTGTGGTTTATATTTTTGTGGACTGTAGCATTTTTTGCATTCATCATAACTTGCAAATAAAAGCTGATTTAATTTTGACAAAAAATTTTTTTTATATAAAAGTATTAGTGTGTTATGATCACATTGTTACTAAACTGGGCACAAATGCTTTTGACACTTAAAAATAATTTATCAATATTGAACTATATTATGTACATAACTTTTTGAAAGCTTAGCACACTAGGGTAATTCATAGCTACATTTTGATCAAGAAGCAAAAGCAGTGCAAAAATGAGATTTTTTCCCCCCTTCATCTTCCACTCCTCCTTTCGACTTGCATGTCATTTAGCATCTTATGCTTTGCTTCGCTAATTGTTATAAATCTCAATTATGTTTAACTAATGTTCAAATTTCTTGGTCTTTATAATTTTATTTCTTTTGTTAAAAAATAATTTTGTAATATTAGACTTATAAAAGTACACCAACTACTCTCAAAGAAATTTTTACCACTGTTGTGTTAAATTCAGTTTCCAATTGTTACATACAATTTTTTTTTATAAACTTGATAATGATCATATCAGAGTTGGAAAAAGAATAGCTAGACCCCCGATTTTACGAATACTCACGGTTCCTCTCATCGCATTCGTAAAATCGCTAACTTCGTAAATTCGATAGCGGCTTATTTTGCCCCCCCCCCCCCCAGCAACCCCTTATCAGAAAATTTTAAAATTGCATTTTTTTTGCAAAGTGTCTCTAGGCCCAGACTTCCATAGCGTTTTGCGGGAAATTAATTAACGTAATAATGTAAACATAAATTGATATCAGTAGCCAGACGTCACACTGTTGAGCGGTACATATGACCGACCCTTGCCCCCAAAAAATGAGAAAATCGAGATTCCCGAATGTCTTCTCTCAAGCGAATAGCCCGACTCCCGTAGCATTTAACGGAAAAATAAAGAAAGTGATAGTTTAAATATAAATTTATAACAATAGTCAGACGTCTTACGATCAAAATAACACCGCTAAACAATAGATATGACCAATCCTTTTCTTAGAAAAATGAGAAAATCGAGATTCCGAGTGTCTTCTCTCGACCGAATAGACCAAATTCCGTAGCATTTAACGGAAAAATAACGCAAGTGATAGTTGAAATATAAATTTATAACAATAGGCAGACGTCTTACGATCAAAAGAACACCGCTAAACAATAGATATGATCGACCTTCGTCCTAAAAAAAAGAGAAAACCGAGCTGTCGAGTGCCTTCTCACGAGCGAATAGCCCGATTTGCGTAGCGTTTAATGGAAAAAAAAGTAGGCATTCCTTACTAGTAAAATGCCCCTGTAAATTATTCACCAAAGAAAGAAGGAATAGGCGGATGTATTTATTCACTGCGCAGTTTTATATAACTTAACGTAAAAACATTCCCTCGACGTTGTTGATGAATTGTACGAGAACGTAGTAGCGTGCAGAGTGGACAGATAGCGCAACTGTACGAACGTTCACAAGATGGAGGATAGATAGCGGCACCGTAGCATATACCGACGTTGTTCCAAAAACGCCATTTTGTGACGTTCTTACCTAAAATCGTTGAGAATTACATGTATAAGTGAATGAAAATAATCACTTTCACAGTCAGTATATGCGGTAAAAATAAATTAGGAGTTCCGGGATTACGTAATACACGAACGTCTATTTATTTTCCAAGTTCTGCATACCCGGAGACAAATGTTTGTTCGCTTGGAAAACAGGTAGCGCTATTATCGTGCACACTTGTGAAACGCACGTTTTACGACACGCAGTAACGCATTGTTTAAGCAAATTATGCGCCAAGTTAATTGTTTTAAGTACGTATGGTGTTAACGCAATTAAGAAAAATATCACGCTATTATTTATAGAGTTCGTGTAAAAAAGTAAACTCATTCGGCGCGAGACGAGAGATATATGACGTCGTGAAACAGCCTAGAAGGAGGCTGTATTATAGTTAAATGAGCATATGCGCATGCGCTGAAACTTTGCGACTATAGTACGACCTCAATATAGATCCTAATACGTCGTAGTTGACGGAGACAGGCCGGCCGGCCGGCTTGGCACAGGCGGCGGCGGCGCCGCGCGGTTTTCAAACTGTCACTGCCGCATTTTTTAACGGATTTTCGCTATTTTTGTTTTATTTTTAATATTGTAACTTACCAAGTAATAACTGCAACTCTACAATTCATATTTTAATGCCGTGAATTAGATACAGTATGTTTTATTCATTGTCAACATAATTCCGTACAATTTTTTTGTCATATAATTTTATTATTTTTTGAGGGTTCCTGAGATTGTATTCGTAGAATCGCTACCTTCGTTAAATCCAGGGTTCGTAAAATCGGGGGTTTAGTGTATGTCTTTCAATAATAATATAGTAGTAGTAGTATACTTAATCATAAAAACAACAGCTCAGTGAGTTTGACTCAAGATTGTTACAGAAATGATTCTTATTACAAAATATGTATTAAGACAGTACAAATGAGTCCCGCAATTCCGAGTATGGTAATAACGAAAACGTTGTTATAACAAATTTTTTTATTTTCAAGAAAAATCAAAATTTTGGAAAAAAAATTTTATGAAAATTAATGTTTTGTGTAAAGTGCGCTTGCAGCAACGTTTTGTGACAATGTGAAGCTTCCTTTTGTTATCTCTCCTTCCCCCTTACCATGTACCGTTAATCCTTCATCCTGCCTGCCATCTGCTGTGACAGCTTTGACACCTTCCGGCTCGCAGACTCATCCTTCTTCCAAGTCAAACGAGCTCATTTCTCTCAAAATAAAATACCACCCTTTTTCTATGTACAGGTTGGTTTATGGTATTTCTGTAGTCAATGTAATTTCAACTTGTTTTTTCTGCTTTTGGTTAATTAAGGATTTTGAATTATGACTTTGGATAATTATATTTGGAGTACTAACTTGGATTATGAATTACTGTATTGACCACCTACGCTGTTTCCCGAACTTTGATTTTTGACATGATTTTACAACATGAGCAGCAAAAGTAAGGCTTTGGATCTTGCTACCAAGTATGAGATTATATTGAAGGTAGAAGAACGATAAGTGTCAAATGCAGACGTGCAAAAGTACGATCGTGTTTCATCGAGTTCATTCACAATTTTAAAATAGAAAGAAGAGATTGCGACTGCAGTTTAGAAGGGCGATCAGAACAGAAATTATAAAAGTTGTGAGGTGTGGACTAAGACCTAGAGAAGGCTCTGTTTGCCTGGTTCAGCCAGAGGCTAGGGCAAGACCAGTGCTCCAGGAAAAAGCCAACATGTTTGCCATTATGCTTAAAGTCAACAATTACCGGTAAGTAATCTTAAGGTTGGCTGTATTATTTCAAGAAGCGAATTTCTATTGCTTGGCACAAGATTGTCGGGGAGAGAGAGTCTTGTGTGGCACGGTGGAGCAGTGGTTGCAGAGACTTCACAAAAGCATTATTCACCACCGGACATATGCAACATGATGAGACGGGAGTTTTCTATCACCTGGCGCAGGATCGCACCCTTGCGGTCAAAGCAGATGATTGCAAAGGAGCAAGTGCAGCAAAAAGTGCCTCACTGTACTGTTGCATACAAACGATAAGCTTATGCCACTTGCGATTGGAAAGTTGGCAAAACCCTGTGGCTTTCAGGGGAATGTCGTGCCATGCTGGTAAGAGAATAATAATAATAAGAAGAAGAAGTCTTGGATGACTGGTGACATTTTCACAAAATGGGTGAAGGCACTCAATGCAAATTTGGGCGCCCACAGTAGGAAGGTCATTCTTTTCTCAATGCAACTGTGGGCGCCCACAATAGGAAGGTCATTCTTTTTTTCGATATCTGCCCAGCGCATCCCTCAGTGAAGAGGTATCGTTCAGCTAGTTAAAGAGAGGTTCTGTGACCTGCTGGTCCATGACGTGGTTGGGCGTATTTATATTAACCAGCTTCATTGGTCCTGGTAAAGTTACTGTTCAGTGAAATCACTGGGAATAGTACTATGTAATTTGTTTACACTCTACAATTTAAAATGAGAATCATAGCTGTGACAGTGGATATACTTTGTAATAATGTAATTTGTATGTACAGTATTGTATTTGTTTGCACACCCCGTCAAGGTTAAGAAGTTACAGCCCTACAAGGGGCTATATAGGTAGTACACGGTACATGTACACACGTGTGTGTAGAGAGATAGAGATATTGCTGGATTGCATGTCAGAAGGAGTAAGGAAAGGCTGTGAGAGGCCTATCACCAGAGAACCAGCCAGTTGCTCCGGAGACGTTTCTTTAGATTATTTGTTCACATTCACTGTTATTACTGTGTACCTGTTTGGAAGGAAGACATTTAATTTACGTAAACGAATACTGTTCGGTTGTAGACGTCTCTCATTTTTTTTGTCGTAAAAAACGTTTTTCATCATACAGTATGCATTTACATGATAGCGCCATTTCTACAAAATGATACAGAGACACTGAAAACCTATAATAATAAAATCAATTTTCACTCAAGATAATCTACATTTACTGTAAGTTCATGTATTTCCTCTTCCAACTAACAATAATAACTGTCTGAAGATAAATTACTATAAAATGTAGATAGGAGTGGAGAAGTACTTACAGAGTTGTACTGCACGTAGAGGAACATATAACACACTTAAGGACAACACACATTTTGCGCGGTCACGAGTCATCAATGACAAAATGTGTGTTGTCCTTAAGGGGCCCGCCTCGTTGCCATAAAATCACACTGCAGCGTGTTTGAAGAAAAAGTTTCACACCGAAACTAATACACGTGTGTTCACGCCGTTTCTCTACGAAAAGAACACACACTTCAAATGACTGCCCTTAAGTACTTTCAAGACAACACACGTATTAGAAATCCCCTTTTAGGGCACGTAAAAATGGGTTAAAACGGGGTTTTCAGTCAGCTATAGCGGAAAATATACTAGCCGAATACATGCGAAACCAATTAAGGGTAGTGCATTGGACTTTAGTAAAGTGATTTCGTAAATAAAACAATAGGGTCACCACTTAAAGTCCCATAGAAAATTTGTTTTTCGCGAAGACTGCACGCCTTAAGCGTAGAGGCGACGCACCATTGTATGTCCCATACGACGTCGCCCTTAGCACCATACCTCACTCACACAAACACGTGCCACGAGGCGGGCCCCTTAAGTGTGTTATATGTTCCTCTACGTGTAGTACAGCTCTGTAAGTACTTGTACACTCCTATCTACATTTTATAGTAAATAGTAGCCTAGCAGCCTTTTCCCGCCTTTACGTATTTTCGTTGTCTAAAGATAAAAATAAGGATCTCATGATTTTCTCCATGTAAATTATTGTAATGCCAGTTGTCTTGTAATAGTAAATAGAATATGTATTAAAAATTAGTAACTAGAATTTTAAAAAATTTTTATACAACAAAATACAGTAGTTATGAGCTGTATTAGTTATTTTAAACAATAAGTACTTTGCTAATGAGCAGTGCAAATGTTATCTTGTGTGCAAGTAATATAAAAGTAACAGTTGTAACAGACAGTGGTGCAATATGAGCTGGTTGCTGTGAATATATTTCTACCCAATGAAGCTGGTGCACTTGGCTACAGCACTAGGTATAAGTCGATGAGAAATGCGTAGCTGTGATTTGTGGCAACTGCTTAAAGTAGCATTGATTGAGTTATTTGAGAACAGTGACCAGAACAATATGGTGACGAAAGTTGCTATATTGCTCATCTCTACTTGCATGCTGATAACTACTGATAAATTTAAACACAAGACACTTGTCATGTTACTACAGTCTAAACAGAAGACTTTTTGAGTGGCATCATAATTGATGATGATTCTTGTTATGAAGATATATTATGAGATGTATATTTAGTTTAGTAGTTCTGACCTCTTGTATACATGCTCTCATTGTGTTCAGTTTTAGAAAAGTCCTGGCCAGATGTTGGACAATGTTGTATCGTGTTTCATGTATTTCTCTCCTATTTTTACTTCTCCTACTCCTACTTTTTCTTCTTCTTCATTAAAGTTCTAAACTTGTTTACAATGCATTTGTCGAATGCACTTCACTCCAAGCTCCTTGTTTTTGAAAATGTGGCACACCTATGAGAAACATGTTTTAGAAACCCCTCAACATTGCTACAGACAGTTCTTTTAAGACTGCAGTGTCTGGAACAATACCAACTTGACTTATAGAATATTAAAGTGATAGTTTTTCTTTCATTTTGTGCCAGATTTTCAAAAAATCAAATTTTGAGATTATTAATAAATCCTGTAAAACGAGACTACCACAAGAACACTGCTTGTCATTTTAGTGCTACGCACATAAAACCGATAATTCTTATTGTGCATGCCAAGGGCCTTATGTTTTTGCCTCCAGCTGGAGAAGGAAGCATCATGTGAGGAATTTTCTCAAGTTTTTTGGCATACTGTATTTAGGTTCGTAATATGAACCTGATTCCAGAATAATTTGATTGCATATAAATTTTTTATAAATTTTCAAAACAGTGTAAACTAGGTGTGCTATGTGTAGTGTAAAACATTGCACGCAAGTATTATGCTGTTCTCAGTTGTAACCATACTTTCCTATCAGTAATCAAAACCTGTTCAATATTTAAAAAGATAGTACGTAAATATTAAAATATATATCCAGTTCACGTATTACTTGTTTAAAGAAAATAAATGTGGAATATTCAGATTTTATTTCTTAACGGTTGATTAGTAAGCTTAAATAGGTATATTCTAGCATTCAGATTTGTTGTTAATTTCAACTTTGTTCAATGTTCACAAAATTAAAGTGCCCATATTAATTTTATATTGTATTGTGTAGTTGTTACTGTAACAACACTACATTACAATGATTTAATTTAGAAAAAAATTTACAGTATTAATATCATATCTACTTTCCTTGATTGTATATACATGTAGTCCATAACTAACTTTCCTTACTGCGGAAAAAATTGCATTGGAAAATCGCTAACAATATTTTAACTTTATTGCTAATTGGCATTCGAAACACCCAACTACAATGAACATCTGCTAAGTTGTGCCTCAGAATTGTTTTTTAATTCAGTAATCTGGAATTTAAAAACTTTAACATATGCTGTGTTATAAGAACACGTGTATGCAACTACCAGGTTTGTTGTTTTGCAGATCAGTAAAATGTTTGTATTAGGAATTGTCTTCTTTTTTGAATGATTTTTGCCATAAGCAAATTGTAAATTAATGTTGGCAATGTATACACAAAGTTAATGTAGCCGTATATGTTTGTATGTAAACTACGGAAAGGTGATTCCTTGTTGAAGTTTTAGTAGCACCAAAATTTTGAAAAAGATAGAAAGAGAAATTTGATTATGTTGAAATTTTATCATTGGAACAATTCTTGCAATCTGGGCTGTGTTATAAGCTGAAATATTTACATGTACGGACACCATACAATTCTGTTTGTGCTGTATATTCCATTTTGGAATTGTACTGTATGTATCAGACTGCATACATTTGTCAACAACAGCTAATTCTATATTTTATTTTGTGTCTTTGTTTTATTAATAGTTTCTGCAACTCTGAAACATTCCCTCACAGTGGCATGTGTCTGTAATAATTGTTCAGTTTATATGTTAGGCAGTTGTAGTTCAAGATGTCTTTTCACCACAAGATTACTTGCTCACTATTACAACAGTTAGTAATTGGCTTTCTGCAGCAGAAGTATTTTAGAAATCAATAAAAGTTTCCAACACAGCAGTTAAAGCTGTGGGGAGATATATATATATATATATATATATTTTTTTTTTTTTTTTTTTTTAAAAAAAAAT
>PNEQ01073350.1:0-39766 GCA_003012365.1 Medauroidea extradentata | reverse complement strand
AGAACGAACTAGCGTACTGGAAGGACCGTATTCTTCGTTTAACATTATTTACTGTAAGTTCTGTGGTAAAGTCTTTACTTTGCGAAACAATACACTGAGATAATAGAAGATCTGTTACTTCAATCCACGATATGAAGAGCGACTGGTCTGTGAGCGGTGTGGTGTAACAATCACTCGCAAAGACAAGTTGATTAAGCACCTACGTACCTGTAATGGCAACGTCAAGAGAGAAATGAGTACCTGCTGTAAGTATCGCAAGAAGCAGTTCGCTTAATCTCGCAATGCTCGTCGACATGAGGCAGATTGTGAGCATAATATGGAAAGAAATCTGCTGAAATGCAACTACTGCAGTGCCTAGTTCACTCGTCTTGACAATCTGGCCAGGCACACGAAGATCTGTAAGGGTAAAGTAGCACGACCAGTTCCAAAAAAAAGCTACGTGAGCAATAACTGGAACCAGCTCGGTCGTCCTGCTCCAATACGCCATCAACCTGCCCTAAAATCATATTTGGGTCTAGTATGACAGTAAAGTTCGAGTTCGTCAATGTGGAAACTGCATTCCGTGGGAATGTGAAGACTTACGAGTCTGAGATTGATAACAGCAATGTGAATACCTGACTTATATGTACGTATGGAAACATCATAGTATACAGTAGGTAAAATAAAGGTAATAACTACGGAGCCCTTAAATTCTCGCAGGAATGTGATTATGTGAAGCCAGGACCAATCGATGCCTTCGGTGAAGGGTGTGGGAACATGTATGGGGACATGTTTGCAGGGTGTGGGGATAATGTGGAGGGTGTGAAAACATGTGTAGGAACATGTTTGCAAGGTCTGGGGACATGTATGAAGTATGCAGATACCTGTGATGGCATATGAGGTGCTTGAGATGATTGCGGAGCGGGCGTAATATGTGCGGAGCGAGCATATTTATGTGCGGAGCAGGCGTAGTTGTGTGCGGAGCAGGCGTAGTTGTGTGCGGTGCAGGCGTAGTTGTGTGCGGAGCAGGCGTATTTGTGTGCGGAGCAGTCCGGAGCAGGCGTAGTTGTGTGCGGAGCAGGTGTATTTGTTTGCGGAGGAGGGGTAGTTATGTGCGGAGCGGGTGTATTTGTGTGCGGAGCAGGGGTAGTTATGTGCGGAGCGGGCATTTTTATGTGCGGAGCAGTGAGGTACAGGTGTGGGTATGTGAGGTACCAGTAGGTTTATGTGAGGTGCCAGCTGATTTAAGTGAGGTGTCAGCTGTTTTATGTGAGGTGCCTTAAGTACGATGTGTGGAGGGTTATGGGGACATGTGTGGAGGGTGTGAAAACATGTGTGGGGACATGTTTGAAGGGTGCGTGGAGCATGTGGAGAGTACATGGAGCCATGCACCACATTAGTGACATTTGTGTAGAGGGTGTAGTTTCGTATGGGTAATGCACAGTCATGTGAGGTGCCTGTAGTGCTACCTGCGGTGCTAACTGCGGTGCCTGCGGTGCTAACTGCGGTGTAGGGAATGCTTTGTGCGATGCCTGCGGTGCTAACTGCGGTGCTAACTGCGGTGCCTGCGGTGCTAACTGCGGTGTAGGGAATGCTTTGTGCGATGCCTGCGGTGCTAACTGCGGTGCTAACTGCGGTGCCTGCGGTGCTAACTGCGGTGTAGGGAATGCTTTGTGCGATGCCTGCGGTGCTAACTGCGGTGCTAACTGCGGTGCCTGCGGTGCTAACTGCGGTGCTAACTGCATTGCCTGCGGTGGTTTGTTAGATACCTACATAGTCGTGTGAGGAGTGTACATAGGTGTGTGGGGGGATGGTAGTTAAGAGTTTAGAGACACGGACGGAGGGTGTGAGAACATGTGTGGGGACATGTTTGAAGGGTGTGGGGACATGTGGTGAGTGCGAGGAGTCATTCACAACATTAGTGATATTTTTGTATGAGCGAGTTTATGGAGATGTGTACGGAGCCTGCAGTGCTTTGTGGGGTGCCTGCAGTGCTATGTTAGATGATTACACAGTCGTGTGAAGAGCACGCATAAGAAGTCTACATATGTGTGTGAGGGGACGGTTATGAAGAGTGTGGAGACATGGGCGAGGGTGTGGGAACATGTTTGAAGGGTGTGGGGACATCGTGTGTTTGCGAGGAGTCATTCACGTCATTCGTGATATTTTTGTAGAGGGCGTAGTTCTGTATGGGGAATGCATAGTCTTGTGTTAAGCCTGTGGTACTATGTACGAGTTTGTGGAGATGTGTGCGGAGCCTGCAGTGCTTAGTGGGGTGCCTGCAGTGCTATGTTAGATGCTTACACAGACGTGTGAAGTGTATGTTTAGTTGTGTAAGGAGTGTACATAGGTGTGTAAGGGAATGTTTGTGAAGAATGTAGAGACATGTGTGGAGAGTATGGGAACATGTTTGAAGGGTGTGGGGACATCAGGTATTTGCGAGGAGTCATTCACGTCATTAGTGATATTTTTGTAGAGGGCGTAGTTTTGTATGGGGAATGCATAGTCTTGTGTGGAGACTGTGGTACTATGTACGAGTTTGTAGAGATGTGTGCGGAGCCTGCAGTGCTTTGTGAAGTGCCTGCAGTGCTATGTTAGATGCTTACATAGACGTGTGAAGAGTATGTTTAGTTGTGTAAGGAGTGTACAAAGGTGCGTAAGGAGATGTTTGTGAAGAGTGTAGAGACATGGACGGAGGGTGTGGGAATATGTGTGTGGACATGTTTGAAGGGTGTGTGTAAAGATATACGCGTACAGGTGCTGTGAGAATGTATGTAAAAAGGCAAAACGGACTCCAGAAATGTGTGATAAAAAAGAAAATTACCTTTGAGGACTACATCAGGGCTCTGAACAGAGAGAAGGTTATGTGAGTAACTATATATAAAATCTGACTATGGAAGAAGCAACTATATCCCGAGTGTAGTAACAAACTCGCGCTTACTTGGCTAGACGACAAGCGATGTGTGTGCGAAGACGGAGTGAACCGTCTACCACATAATACTGGCTAATGGTAAGTCGTGTTCATTATATCCCTCCCGACAGTGTCATAGATCCTGACTACACTGAGAAGATCCGCACAATAAGCTTAAACGATATTATCTGACAAAGTTTAGTGCCTAAAGCAACGCCCATACTGCTAAAAGACTACAATGATGAGAGGCTTGTTACACTACTAGCAGCTACAAGAATTAGCAGTGACGAGAATGTTAGCGAAGAAATCACGATACTCCTTAAGATTACATCGGTAAACTAGTTAAGGAACATCACTGCATCGCTGAGGATAGTTACAGATATACAGTAGACCCGATGTCTCACAACCTCTCGAAAATGTTATCTATACAATAGTTCTGACACCTATTGAAAAACCTCAGATATTTTAGATTCAGAAAAAAAAATTCAGTAGAAGTTTAACAGGAATAGTATTTCAAAGTTCTAGTTACAGTCGAAAAATCAAATAAATAGCATATTGAATGCAATCATCTACGTACAAGGAAATACCAAAGCACTAAAAGTTACTCTGGGACACTAGTAATCAAACACCAAAAGGTCAACGTACAAGAAAAATATCTTAAAGCCACATATTTAAACGAAAAAAACAGTGTTTTAAAGACTAACACAGAAAACCAAAAACATGTAAAATCCGAGAGGGAGAGATATGAGGAAAGGGAGGGAGAGATGAGAGTGGAGCGAGTGAGAGGTTAGTGGTGTGAGAGAGAGAAAGTTGGAGAGAGGCGGAGGGGAGGGAGAGATGAGAGTGGATCGAGAGAGGTTAGTGGTGTGAGAGAGAAAGGTGGCGATCGGCGGAGGGGAGGGAGAGATGAGAGTGGATCGAGAGAGAGGTTAGTGGTGTGAGAGAGATAAAGGTAGATATAGGCGGAGGGGAGGGAGAGAGAGGAGTACGAAAAGAGTTAGAAGGGGAAGGTGAAGAGAGTGATAGATAGCACATGTAATTCCACAAAGCGAAAAAAAAGTGATATAAAAATGTTAAAAAAGTAGTATAAGACTTACATACAAGGGAAACAAGTGTTAGGTTAATGTAAGAACAGAGACAAGGTTAGACATGTGACTTGTTAGAAGGACATGTTAGGTTAGATTAAGTTAGGTCAGGTTAGATACAGGCAAAAAAAATCAAGTAAATAACATACTGTACACAATTATCTACATACAAGAAAATTACTTAAACCAAAGTACCAGTAGGTACTATGCGACACTAGAAACCACATACCAAAAGTTCAACTTACAAGAAATTAAATAAAAAACATAATATTAAAAAAAACGAAAAAAAAATCTTTGGATGCTTAACTCAGAAATCTAAACAGCAAAATGTGATGTCTGTGATGGAGAACGTAGGAGGTGGAGAGAGAGAGGAGGGTGGAGAGAGATGAAGATGGTTGTGTAAGAGAGAGAAGAGGAGGGTGGATGTATAGGAGGGTGGTGGGAGAGAGAGAGACGATGGTGGAGAGAATGGAGGGTGGGGAAAGAGAGAGAAACATTGTGGAGGGAGAGAGAGCAGAGGTGTGGAGGGAGTGATAAAAATACTTTAAAGCAGTACACGAGTTAAAAAAGTAATACAAGACAGACGTACAAGGGAAAATAAGTGTTTCCTCAACAGAAGAACAGAGACAAAGCTAGAAATGTGACTTGTTAGAAGGACAGGTCAGGTTAGGTTAAGTTAGGTCAGGTTAGATACAGGCAAAAAAAAAATTCAAAAATAAATAACATACTGTACACAATTATCTGCATACAAGAAAATTACTTAAACCAAAGTACCAATAGGTACTGTGTGACACTAGAAACCACATACTAAAGTTAAATGTACAAGAAAATAAATAAAATAATATATTCAAAAACAAAAAAAAAAAAATCTTTGGAGGTCTAACTCAGAAATCTAAATAGCAAATTGCGACATCTGTGAGGGAGAAAAGAGGGAGGTGGAGAGAGAGAGAGATGGGAGGGTGCAGAGAGATGATGAGTGTTGAGGAAGAGAGAGAAGAGGATGTTGGAGCGAGAGGAGGGTGGGGAAGGAGAAAGAAGTGGTGTGGAGGGAGAGAGGGAGAAGGGGTGTGGAAGGAGTGATAAAAATACTTAAAAAGCAGTACATGCGTTAAAAAAAAGTAATACAAACATACATACGAGAGAAAATAAGTGTCAGATTAAAAGAAGAAAAGAGATAAGGCTAGAAATGTGACTTGTTAGAAGGACAGGCCAGGTTAAGTTAAGTTAGGAGAGAGATGATGAGGTTTGAGGGAGATTCAGATGAGGAGGGTGGAGGGGGAGAGAGAGATAAAAATACAGAAAAGTGGTACACGAGTTAAAAAAGTTATACAAAACGGAGATACAAGGGAAACTAAGTGTTAGATTAAAGGAAGAACAGACAATGTTAGACATGTGACTTGTTAGAAGGACAGGTTAGGTTAGGTTATGTTTGGAGAGAGATGATGAGGTTTGAGGGAGAGTGTGAAGAGGAGGGTGGAGGGGGAGAGAGAGATAAAAATACAGAAAAGTGGTACACGAGTTTAAAAAGTTATACAAGACAGGGATACAAGGGAAACTAAGTGTTAGGTTAAAGGAAGAACAGACAAGGTTAGACATGTGACTTGTTAGAAGGACAGGTTAGGTTAGGTTATGTTTGGAGAGAGATGATGAGGTTTGAGGGAGAGTGTGAAGAGGAGGGTGGAGGGGAAGAAGAGCAAGGTGAAGGGAGAGAGGAGAATAGTGCAGAGGGAGAGAGAGATAAAAATACTGAAAAGTGGTAAACAAGTTTAAAAATTAATACCAGACATACATAAAAGGTAAAACAAGTGTTAGTTTAAAGAAAGAACCAATACAAGGTTAGACATATGTCTTGGTAGAGGAGGGTGGAGAAAGAGAGTGAGATAAAAATACAGAAAAGTGGTACACGAGTATAAAAAGTTATACAAAACAGAGATACAAGGGAAAACAAGTGTTAGGTTAAAGGAAGAACAGAGACAAGGTTAGACATGTTACTTGTTAGAAGGACATGTTAGGTTAGGTTACGTTTGGTCAGGTTAGGTTAGGTGGGTTAGCGCTCCTAACGGTGAGACTTGAAAAAAAAATGGAGATGGACGGAACCATTAACACACAACACTAACGCTATCTAGCAAGACGACACTGGAACCAAGAAGATTGGTGTAGCTACTAGCTCTCCTGGTGGAAAGGCTCAGTACCAAAGTCACAATATATAAGCGCCACATAGGAGACGATAAGTAACTACTTGCAACCAGAAAGAGAGTTTAACTATAAAAAATTAAAAAAAAAAAGAAAAAAAGAGTAGCTAGGAATTAAGACAACGGATAGAGACGAAAACGGTGGGAAGACCATACACGAATAATTACGAGAATAATACAGAACAGATCCGATGGTCCGGCTCCTAGGCTCCTGCAATACACTACTACTCTTGGTTAAGGATGGGGCTTATGCCTTATAAAGAATATTCACGTACCCCCATACCAAGAGCGGGAGGTCGCCCCCCCCCCCGGAAAAATTAGGGTTTTAAGGTGCAAAATGGTGTTTTTCACAGCATTTCTGAACCAAAAATGGTAAATATATCACTTCAAGAAATCATAATATTTTAATGGACGAATTAAAAAAAAATAAATCCTAAGTATTGACATAAAATAAAATGCGTACATAGCTAGCCTCTGCTTAAACACTTGAAACAAATAGTATAAATTAATTTGACATAATTCGCAGCAGTTACCACAAACACATGCCTAAATACGGTCACAGATGACACCTTCTTGAACAAAATATTTACACACAGCCACAAAATAAATACAGTTATGTTAACATAAAAAAATTAATAACTCATTCCATCACCTACTCAGTTTTCCAGCCAGTTGTAAGACAGTTCAAGGCGACGAGGTTTTGTTTTGCAAAATTCATCTATAACTTTATTTACGCTGATGTCTTTGTCTTTGTGGATGTTGGCGAGAGAGAACCATTTAGCCGATCTTCTCCCATGGTGTTTCTTAAATAAGTTTTCAATCTTCGAAGAACTGAAAAAACTTCTTTCGGCTGTTGCTGTTGTTACAGGCGAGGTGGAAAATATTTGCAGTAGCACTTTAACATTGTGATAAAAATAATTTCCACATTCTTTCAGGGCTTCTACAGAATTTTGTGGAAATTTCTCCTCATTCCCCCCATTTTCTTCGCCATAATATAGGGTTCTGCAGCTCTTAATATTTCCCTATACCATTTACAAGTTGTAAATGTTATAGGGAAAGGGAATTTACAAATCTAGTCTGTGAAACTGTTGTATTCTCATACCTTAAATTGACTGCGAAAACACCCATTTTAGCCATTTTCGACGTCAAGAAAAGTTATTTATAAAAGATTGCACGCACCTATTTACACATGTTTATTTCAATTTTATAAAGCTAACCGTGCATGACTTTAACAGTGATTTACAAGGACGCACTCATTCGAAAAAAAATTAACCTAAATTTCAGAAACACATTCTTACCTCTCCCTGTCCAGATCTAGTGGATGCTTCAATTTCAGCTTCAGATGCATTCACTTCGCTGGCTTCAGGTTTATATCTTTTAACTTCACCTTCGTTGCTCGCGATATTTGCATTTTGTGCGCATGTTGTTGAATTTTTATTTATCGGTTTAAAAAAAATTTAACAAGGTTCTTTTCATTTTTGACAAAACTTTGTTTTCACTACCCGAATACTAGCAATACCTTATGAAACAATAAAACAAAACATAGAAGTGAAGTGGCTTCTCCAAGCGTATATATCTACTGTGAAACATAGAAGAACTGAACCTCTGGGGTTCCGGGCGGAAACACCCTGCTTCCTTCCCCTCTCCCGGCTCTCCTACACTTAATTCTTGCATGAACGTAAACAACACATTGTTCCAGTTCAACCCTTGTTCCGGATCACATGCCTGGCCTGCTGTGAACAGACTACCCGTGGCCTTGGCCTTGTCGTATGGTTGTAAACCTAACACAATAGATAAGAAAAGCACCCGAAAGGCGACAGCCACAACTTATACCTCGACTGGCCATAGTTACACTAAAGCATAAGAGGCCTAGCCACAATCACGGTGTACAATAATCATCCAAAGTATCTTAAATTCCGGGTAAGCGAAACGTACCTCGCAAATGAAACTAATTGAAAAAAAGTACCAATAGTAAAAAAACATTCCATTCATAGTATCATTGCTAATAGTTTTCCCTTAAACATTAATTCTATCCAGTGTATGTTTCAGTCAGGGGGGGGGGGGTCTTGAGCCCCTCAAGCCCCCCTCTAGATCCGCCACTGGAAACAAATGATTCCTTCCACAGTCTGATAAAATAACCCTCGTTCACGCATTAATAATTCCAATCCTTGATTCTGTGACGTGATGTTCGTAGATATTGACGAGAAGTCGGCGACAAAGTTGCAACGTAAACAAAATGCTTGTGCTCGTTTTGTTTTTGGTCTAAAGCTTAGTGATAACGTCTCAGAATTCCTGACAAACTTAACTGGCTACGAATTAGCGAGAGGCGCTTACTTCACAGCTTAGCTCTTACGTACAAGACCCTGTTTTCACCAGAATTAAGTCCTAATTACCTAGTATCCCGGCTAAAAATCCTGGGGGAAAATCATAATTTCGGAACACTCTCCAAAGTATCGCATCAGTTGTCCATTCCTGCTCATAAACCACGCTCTTTCTCAAAGTCTTTCACTGTCTCTGTTGCTCGGGCATGGAACTCTCTACCTGTTCAAGTGCGGAATTCATCAACACTCCCGGCTTTCAAACGTAGCGTCCATATATATTATGAGTATACGATCATGAATCCGTAAAAAAGACAAGCGCTTTTAAGTCTAGTATTTCCTTGATTGTATTGTTATTATAAAAATGATAGTACTTCCATACATTGTAAGTATACTTATATGCTAATTTTAATTTCTATGTCATAAGTATGTTTGTAGGCCTATATCACTTATTAATTTCCATTTTACACATTTCCTCGGTAGTTATTTACACTACCTAGGTTTTTTCTTAAATTTTAATTTTGTGTAGTCCTATACAGGTACAAGTTATATTCCATTTCTCCTGTATATTGCATATTCACGCCTATTCTCTACATAACAGCAGACTCATTACAGCTATATTAATGGATACTGTTTCTGAATTGTTCTTGTAAGTTACTAACTTACTGAATGTTACATTTGTCAACAGAAGTATTAGGTTTACTTCTCCATAATTGTTTATGATATATCGCATTACATAATACTATTTTAATTTTTTTTTACTGTAGCATCTTATGTGCTATCGTATTCCACACACACAGATGATATTTTGTATGCATTGTTATTAATTACTATTCATTTACTTTTAATATTGTAAGATATTGTGTTCTGTACTTGTATGAAAATGGTTAAGTGTAATGCCTTAACTTCGTCATTTTAATTGAGGCATTTAATAAATAATAATAAAGAGGTAAGAAAGGATAAAATTGTTTTTTCTATTCATTACCGATATATATCGACTTCAATGAACTATTAGATGTCGACGTGATTTTTGTGTAAGATTGATGCTTACTTAAATACTTTACATATTATTATTTCACGAATTTTCGAAATTCGCCACCTAAGGAGGTGAAAAGGGGTGAATAGTGGTGAAATGTGTTTTCAATTATCTTCTATTTATCTTGAGTCCAGCGCGCTATTGTCATGTTTTTCACGTCAACTATACACCAATGAAGTATTCCAAAACGTAATTAAAGGGTTTTTCGAAATTCAATCTCTTAGGAGGTGAAAAGACCTGTTTTTTTTTTTTTTTTTTTTAATTTTTCATTTATTTCGTCTTTATTTACCATGGGCACAGTTAAGGCATTCTTAGCCTTATCTTCATCTGGACCTGCTATACGTGAGCATATATCAGAAAAACAGTAATAGTACTCTAAGACTACGTACAAATTAATAATACACAAGTGTCCTAAATATGTCGAGAACACAATAAATGTTGCTGACAAGACTGTCACACAGGTTTAAGTTTACATATTACCATATAATTTATTATTTAATTTTTTTGTAGATTGTCAAGTTACAATTACAAAGCATTTACGTGTTAATTAATTTTATTACGTGTGAAGATTTCTAAGTTTAATACATTTTGGTTAATTAAAAAATCTACTGTTCTAGACGTAAATAAATGCATATAGCAAGATTCAGTAATTTGATATACATTACATTATTAGCTGTGTTGCAATTATAACTTAAATATTAAGGGTTATGTTACAATAAGAACATTCGTAATCTGTGTGTATACATGTACACACACATATATACATGCAGTCACACTGATACATATGTACGTAAATAAACATATAGCTACACACACTTATGCATACGTATACATACACACATTCAAACACATACATAACATACTTCTGCTTTTATAAAAATCTTCTATAAACAAAATACAACCGAGGTTTATACAAAATAATTTTAATTTAATAATTGAAAAAATTAAAGCAACGTATTTTTATACAGCTTATTTGTTCTGGGTTTGTGCTACGACAGAGAACAAGTGGGCTTTCACGCGTCTTCTGAAAGTATGTCTCTCAAACTTCTCGGCAGCTGGTTCCACTCCCGCACGGCATTCGCTATAAATTATATATATATATATATATATATATATATATATATATATATATATATATATATATATAAATCAGTTCGGTTTATTGGAATTTCAAGCTGATTGTCATTTAGATAAATCCTCGATATCTATCGAACCCGTCGAGATACAGGCCTACAGTTAAATTTTCTTTCAAGATGAAGATTACAGGAATGATCGCAAAATGGTTTTAAAATTTTTCGAAATTCGAGCTCTCAGTACTGCGCAGGGATTATGTGTGTTTTTTAATGAACGATCGATTTTGATTCTACTTAAGGGCCTACAGTAGTGATTTTTATTCCAATGAGATACTTATAGAAATATCTAAGCTGTAAAATTAAAATATTTCGAAATTCAACATCTAAAAGGGTGTTAAAGAACAAAATTTATTTTCTTCATCCTATGATATCTATCTAAGCAGCAGAGATATTGAGGTGTTGTTCCCGTTGGAGTGATGCTTACGTAAGTACTTAAAAGTATATGTATTTTTTTTCTTTATGAGATAACTCGATTATTAAGAATAAAACTAAGTTTGTAAGTTTTCAACCCAGACGATCCGAAAAGCAAGTACGACCAGCGAGAAATAACTTTACAGGAGTTTCACTCTACAGCAACATATCGAGACGTGTTGTTGTATGGGAGATGCAAAGCAAAGTGGCTGACATCTGGTGGTGAACTTCTGAACCTTCGGATTGGTGATACCGACTGCAGACGCTATATTGCACACGTGCGTAGCGAAACTATTCAATGTCTATAAATAAATACTAGGTGGCAAATGTACAGTTCTCCATTGTTTATATAAAAGAGTTTTATTAAAAATATGTTTCTATATGTATAGAAAGAGCACTGTCGATAGGTAACAGTGTAAAAATATCGTTAAAAGAGTGTTAACATTTTCACACATCACATCTTCTGCCAATCTAATTGTATTCATATTGTAAACAGTATTCTCCTAACTTATTCTGTATTACCTATTTGTAGTTTCTTTCCCGTTTTTGTCTGTATGTATTGTAGTTAACACGTTTCTTTCATTATTACTGGTTTATTTAGAACTAACGAGGTTAGGCCTAACCTCGCCCATTTACTGAATAATAAATTGTTGAAATGATATAGTCGTAGACGTGTCTACTCATTTGTAAGCGTTAAAATTCAAAGTTAACATGCGTGTCTTATTAACAATTATGTTCCGTGTAATGTTTATTTATGAAAAGTAGATATTTTTCCTACAAAAAAAAATGTTACAAAAATTTTTCTGATGCTACGTTTTCAGAACGTTTCGTAAATATCTAGTAACGTCAAAACTATAAGCTCATAATATCCGTTTTCTATAATAAGTATTAGTATACTTGCAAAAATGATAGTATTAATATATGTTGTAACAACAGCATAAACTAACCTTCAAGCATTATGTAACCTATAAGCATTCAAAACGGACAATTTTTCGTGCGCACAAATTTTAATCAATTTTGTAGTTTTCCAAAAAGATCATATTAAATTTGTTTCTTATAAATTGTATTTTCCGCGTAACAAAATCGTTTACTGCTACAATCTCTCCGTGCGGCTTTATTCCACGTCGCTTCTAATGCACACTTCAATAATTAATAATAGTATGGGATATGTTAAACTATTTACTACCTATTTTGTATTAAGTAGTTCGTCGTATTCATAATTGTTTTTATGTACAATAATTTAAGCCTGCATTTATCCACACGAGCCCTTAAAAATGAAAATACACTCGCGTTTCCATCGCCACACATACAAAAAAAACGTTTCTATCAGCATTCCGGCCGTCTGCAAGGCGCGACAGTGCTGCTCCTAGCGTTGCTTTGCATCTCCCATAAACTCTATGAGCCCAAGACACGAATATTTTCTTTTAAATTAAAATTAATTTTCATGAATTATTTCGACGTGACGTGACGCAGTTGTTTGTTGCTCGGATCTACATTCCGAGAGGTTCTAGGTTCGAATTCCATTAAAAACTGCGTGCGAACGTTTAATTCTGACACACAAAAACTACAAGGCAGATCAAATTAGTGCAATTTGGATGTAGTCGTTACAAGGGATAAAATAGATTATGCAGTCCACTTTCTATACTTGGGTTCCTCGAAAAATATAAACTCACATATATCACCTCACTAATCTGAAGTTTGGGGCAGCTAATATTTCCGCGAAACCTTTTCCCACCAAAACTTTCTAATGGCATTAAACTTCAAGTGAAAATTTTTTGAAATTTGTAATTGAGGGCACCGTCACCAATGGTTGTGCACAGGATAAACAAGACAGTTTTCGTTCGATTAACATCTTACATTTAAGAGTCTATCATAACTCCACAACGTCAGCTTTGCTCTGACTATAAATAAGGCCCAGGTGAAGTCGCTGGTAGTGGCAGGGACAAACATAAGTCTGCTTTACGCGTGGACAACTATAGCTACTTAAACTGCTGTAGAAGTTAATTCAACTAGAAGATTTGTCATTCTAACACTTGATGACTGAACTATATATCTTGCCTTTCAGTTGAAATTATAGCAAATATTATCTGCTACGAGTAACACGCGAGCAAATCCGCGGGCGCACTGCCACTGCTAATATATAAGTGTAATATATATATATATATATATATATATATATATATATATATGTGGTCATTTACATTTTGACCATATCCCTGCTCCAACTAACCAGAACACATTTCTGGTTCTGCAAGGCGACCTGCTGTTAAGGGATGACCTTGAATTGTCCCAACAGAGCTTGAAGGGAATTGCTACGGCTGGGAAGGGGGTGGGGGTGGGGAACCAGGTGCTTGCCTGCCGGATGACATGTCCCTCCGCGTCGAGTGCAACAAATAGCCAGAGAAGGTATGGATCAGGAATTTTGTTTGGAAGAGGGGGAGGGGTGGTAACTAGCAGAGGGCTATGTGGCGCCAATCATCACCCTGCCGTACTAGTCTTCTGCTCAGTTCCCTAAACACACACACATGAATATATATAAAAACAGTAGACTCCCGATTATTATCCGTGTGCAGATTATCCGATTTGCAGATTGTCCGCGTAAAATATTTCACATTAATTAGTTAAAAAACTTAAAAAATTAAAAAAAAAGTTTATTTTGTATTTAATTATAAATACACGTTGTACTCACTCGCTTAATGTTCACCGATGTGTTATTCCCGCAACAGTATTTCGACAGGCTTGAAGAATATTTAAGTCTATTATAGCAGGCAAGCCAATTAGCTCCATGGATGAATGGATTAACGAGATTTTTATCTAGGAACACGTTAAACTTTGTACTTTTGAAACGTATTACTTAGCATTTGTATTTGTTTACAAAATAATTACAGTTACAAAGAGATAAAAGTCACGGATTATAACGGTCACAATTAAAATATTCAATAACTATTTCTTGTTAAAAGTTAAAACAGTTGGTACAGTAGCCAAGCGATCGCAGTGTTTCCGTTCATATTTTTATGCTGATTATGACCTGAAATGTTATATTAGCATATTATTCGGACACGTGGAATTATATTCAAATCACAATTCGCAATTACTCTTAAAATATAATATATTATTACGCCGCAACTAAATACTAAAAACTAAGGTATTGTAACGTAACAGTTTGTAACGTATCAGTTTTTAACACAGTATGATTCAGAAAAATTTTTACTAGTACTGCGTGGAGAAATTTATGATGTGGTAAGTTGAAAATGTAATTTCAATGATTACGTGAAATGGGTAAGTTTAAAATTGACTTAATATTTTTTTTCTTCTTTTGATAAAATAGACTATTTGGTCTTTAATTGTTTCAGCACATATTGCTTTACATTTTAAGAAATAACATTTTGTAGTTATTTTCTGGTTAATATTACTACTACTATAATTCACATTGCAGAAAAATTTTAGGACATATTTTTGACATGTATTTCATAAGCTATGGCCTCATTAAAATAAAAAAAAATTATCCCGCTTAACTTGCAAGGAAATTGTGTATTAAATGTAATTTGGCGATTCAATGTTAATAATACTGAACATACTCTACTTCCCAAGATTTCATGTCATGAATTAATTAATTTTCTCCTATAACATCTGCGCCGACTCTAAGACAATGTAAAATTAAAAACTTAATTTTTCAAAATTTGGTTTCATTAGTTCAAATTGTTGTAGATTCACTATGTTAGAAGATAGAATTACATGAAGAAACAAAGGAAAATTTTATAACGTTTACATCTACATGATCAATGTGAAATTTTTTGGTTTATTTGCACCAAATTAAGGAAAGTAGTCTTATTAGTTAAGCTTGTACTTTCTCGATATATGCACATACCATTCGCTGATTAGTGTACAAGCGTGTTTACTTTAAAAATAAAACTGTAATTTTTAAATGTGATCACTTAACTTGAGATTTACCTTACAAAATACCGAAAAAATTATTACGTTAAGAGCAGCATTTGCACGTCTAATAAATGTCATATCGTCTCTATGCACTAGTCACAGAACCAGCGAGCAGATTTTCTGTCGTACAAACGATTTTTTTGAATTAGACTTTTACGAAACTGTAATTTATTTTCATATATTTAACTAAATTTTTAAATACAATGGCACGATAATGGATACATTTTTACAAGTTATTTATAGCACGCTAGCTGTTTTGGAAACATCCCGTTACAGATGTATTTTTTTTTTTCGTTGGTGAATATATCGTGAACACATTTCATAATTTCTGAAAATTTTATTTAACATGACGTAACGCAGATTAAATACGACTTGTTTATGAAAAAACATATAAACCACATTCGTTTTATTTTAGTTGTAAAAATTTTATTTCGGAAATTAATTTTAAAAATATTGGAATGTTTGTAAATAAAAACATAGTGAGAACTTCTGAATGTTAGTTAAACGTATCGTTTCTTACAAAAACTTGTTTAAATCAACAGTATATAACAGTTTGTAACAATTGTAATTGCATATTTTCTAAGTAGGTCGGTTTACAAAAGGTGTCTATTGATCGTACGTCCATTATTCATTCTATTTGCAAGCATTTAAAATACAAAAAAAGTCATGTCATTATATTCCATACACTAAACGTGGTATTCCTACAGGTTGACTACATTTTACAGTGGAAAAATATTCCTATTCTTTAATGTTTCATTATACATTTGTCTTATTTGAGTCAGTTTAATGCTTAAAAACTATATTAATGGAAATAAACATTAATTTCATTTTTGCCTTATTGTGATACATAATATATAAAAAAGTAAAAAAAAATGGATTGACCGGGATTCGAACCGAAATAAAATTACTGCTGGGTCGACACATTAGTGCCTGAGCTACTCAATTACTTTCGTAAGAACGACCGATAAATTATATGTTTACTGCAAAGCTTTTAAAACTACAAATGCTAGTGAGTTTTAGTTTTCCTGCTGCCACAAAGTTTCATTATATGTATGATTAGAATGTTTTTGTTTTCTCTTATTATTATTAAAAACGATATTCGTCCAGCAGCGGTACAATACGTTGTGACGTGTGTAGCCGTCTGTAGGGCTAAGCGTACTGCGCATGTGTAATTATATTAGGACAAGGAAAAGTCACAGATTAGTCCTGAATAGGCAATGGCCTTACCCTAAACCCTTATACAAACGTTTAGGAATACCGGCCTAAGAGAAATAAAATTGACAATAAACTAAAGTAGTGCTAACCCTGACTCTCAGGTGAAAAAACAATACATGAATCTAAATCTATTAACCTTAATTCAGCCTTTAAAATAACTAAACTTAATTATGTACATTAAAAATAAAACAAAATATTAAGTTATCCAATCAGGCAATAAAAGGGCTCAAATAAAATTAAAGAATCTCTGACAGTCCATATGTCACAATTGTGGTAGTGCCATAGACTAGATAGTAATAAAGACGTTAAATGCGGTGGCGGCTGATTTAATGCGAGCGAACTTCACTGCTTATTGGTTGCCCAAGGTTGTTGATATCAGCCTAGTGTATGTTTGGCTCCTGCATGTAACGACAGGAATCCTATTGGCCCGGCTGCCAGCTCTGTCTGACCTTGGGTAGTTCACATTTCCCATGACCAGTGTTGACTTTGCCATGTAGAGAATGAAACCAGAAGGAGGTATGGGGCACCGGTTATCTACCTGTCTTTCTTTCTGGAACTTACAACTCGTCTGACAGTCTGCTTTTTGTCCGTATGCCTCCCCTTTCCAGAAATCAGCTAGCCGATATGTGTACGGCGTAGCCCTAATGTAAATGCGTTAATACTTGTTTCAAGGACAAAAAATAATGTAGGAGAGATTTACCTGGCAGGTTGAGCTGCTCTGCAAAAGAGTAGGCCTATACATTACAATTCTCTTGTTACAAATCGCGCAACACAAAATATGTACTCTGTCAATGCTTCCCTTGTTACTAATTGTGCAGCGTAAATCGGAATGTGCCTATGCGCATTAAGGCTTTTTCGTTCTTTTCGTATATTGCAAACATAAACTGGGAATCGATACTATTCATATTAAAAATAGACACAGTGTATGAACATATTGAAGACATTGAGATGTGATGAAAATATAAACCTTAGGCACCGAAGGTATAATTGAATTGTTTGAAACAAACACGTAAATTGTTTTTAATTTAACTAAATAAGTGAAAATTTAAAATAATAGAATTTTATAATAGTGTTCATTATTTTATTTTCCATTTCATTTGGACGTTTTACATGCCCTCAAACAGCATAAGACCTTGGTAGAGACACGCGGAGAAGATAGGAGTCATTTTGTCACTATTAACTTTAGCTCAATTTGTATTAAAAGTGAGTGGAGCGATAACAAAGAAAAGATTACATACGACTCGTAATGCGAACTTAATTCAATGGTATGTAATATACACTTTTTCCCGATAGTTTTTTAAGACAAAAATTGAGAAGGTGTTAAAACTTTTCTTCTAACAGGGTACAAATAAGTTGTAACATGCATCATAATATTTCAGAAAGAAAATATTGTTTAATAAAGTTACATGATCAAGGAAATTTTCGTCAATCAAATAACTAAAACTATATATTTATTTATTGAATACCAGATAACACAGTAAAAAAATTATCTTAAATCAAACTGGGAAGCCAGTATTTGATATCTGCTTTCATTTATGGTTTGAAAAAGTTACTACCGCAAAAGTAGAAGAAGTGAGGAATCATGGCGTTAATTTGTTTATGGAAATATTATTCGACCTCAGCTTTGCAGAGGGAGTTATATTGCCATGTTGCTGTAGTTTCTTCCATGACATTACGGTTTATTTGGTATATAATTTGAGAGCTTCTTCAACAGAATTAACAGTGTGAAAAATGCCGGATTAAGTAATTAATTATAATGTAATACTCTGCATATAGTGTTCTATGTAAATGTTGATAGAGTGTACAAGGACTAGTAAATCTGATGCTTTTTAAGGAAACGTTATGACAGACATATGGAATAATGTCTCACAACACACACAATGTAAGTTTTAAAAAATATCACATTTATTAAAACACTATATACACTATGTTTACACTATGTACAAAAACGTTATAATTCTTGAGGCGACTGGGCAGGTTCTCTCCCCACCAATGTTCGGAGGAGGATGGGGACTTCTTTCTGGAAGTGTGCGGTGGTGGTGTGACGGATCTCTGCCACTGTGTGCTGGGCCTGCAGTTAGAGCACATGTCCAAGATTTCCTACTGCTGACCCTAAACCTGGGCCCGCAGCGTGAGGTGATCTCGCCGCACCTCCCCCCCCCCAGCATCCCCAATCTTCCTCCTTCCCTCTCTCACCGCAGTCAGGGAAGGAACAATCCTCTACCTCCTCCCCATCATCCTCTTCCTACTCCTCCTCAACCATGGGCACCAAAGGCTAATTTCGCCATCACAGGTCACCCTGCTACTGGTCCTTGTTCTAGGGAGGCCCGATGGAGCCGGTGGGATGCTTGGTTTGTTCAAACACTCCAACGACTTCAACTTCGTCGTCGGAGACGTATGAATACTGCAGCAGGCGAATCAGCGGTAGTGGAGGTGGCAGAGTTGGTGATGAGGCCCCTGCCAAGGTAACAGCATGGAGCTCGTCGAGAGCACAGTCGTCCTCGCTGTCTCACATATGTGTATTACTCGCTATCTTAATGTAGACTGAAGTCACAAGTATTCGGGAGACATCTCCTAGCAGAAATCCCCTCCCCTCCAGCCAATGAGATGCAAGACCAACCTACCCTCCCCTCATGCGGTCACAATCTACGTCACCAGTCTTAGGTACGACCACAGGCGCCACCAAGTCATCCATTTAATGCCTTGGCATTATCTTGCATGTGACTTTGCACGAGAGCTGTGCATCGTCCAGCTTAAAGACCTAAGCCATTTGAGACGAACATCTCGTGCCATTTACGTATCTCCTAAACTTATTTATCGCTCTTACATGGTATGAAAATTTGAGTATTTTTCATGTCTGTCTACCTAGGTGTGTTATAGGTTTCACCCACCTGATGGCATGTGAGCAGCTGTCAAAGGTGGCGAATGCAGCGACGAGTGACGTGTAGTATGTCTTCTACGAGCTCTCTCAACTCTGTGGTGCGAGCGTGTAACCTCGGGGCTCGGCTGTGGTCGACACTGCTACGATTGGTTACCTATGACGCAGTGGACAATGACCAGGATCGGAGATGGCTTGCGGATGTGCGCGGACCCATCTATTCTATTGCCGATGACGCCCAAGGATCGGCAAAGTTTGAATGGTGCCAAGCTGTGTGATTGGTGACAGTTGACGTAATCGTTTCTTACTATATTGTGCTGCAGGGCTACCAACCTGGATTGTGGTATCCCCATTTGCCACCAGCAAACACCAACATTTCGTTTCCTGCCTACCCTCTCCAAGAAGCATCTAGGAACGTGTCATCTTCCTGGATTCCTATTGGCTGACCAGGAAATGTGGGGATGGAAGACTCGCTATAAATGCTTGTGGGGGACTGGAGAAGATCAGAGATGGCGAAGTTTTGAACTTGTATTTATGCTGGCTTTAAGTTAAGTATTAAGGCTATGTTATTTAGGAGAATTTGGGAAATGATATATATATGAGAAGTCTATTATTCATAAATTATCTTGTAGCTATTATCATATTTCTGAAGCCGTAGCTATTGTCTTGTATTTTTAAATTTGGGCTACATCAAGCTTTGTTATGAAAATTTTTGAGCAACAGCTGTTTCATATGAATTTAAATTTGGGCTTCAGCAAGATTTTTAGGTAACTATTTGAGCAACAGCTGTTTCACATGAATTTAAACTTGGGCTACAGTAAGCCATGTGATATAAACAAATGGTTAACATGTATTTTCAAAGTAGAGCAACAGTAAGTCATGTGATGCAATGCTTGTGCAACAGCATATTTTTTTACTTGGGCTATAGGAGGCCATTGTAGTACACATTGTAGTTAGAGTTAAAGTTGAATCAAAGTACTTCACATATTTAGCTTCTCATATTCAGAGTTATTATAAATATTGGAGTGTTTTAGTCATGCTATTTATTGTCATTTATGATTATTGTATTTTTATTGATTTTAAGGCCTAACAGAAAAATGGCGATGAGTTACATCATGTCCATTAATAAAATCAAATGACAAAATTCCTAATTTCAACCTCTAAATGCTTCATTAAAAAACTAAAGTTTCACCCTAATGTTGTGTTGATTCCCTCCCAATGGGTTTCACATTAGGCAGCTGGACAGTCCAGCTCCTCGCGAGGTCGAGATGACGAGACTACATGCCTTACCCCGATCACCTCATCGCATCGAGTTTCAACTTGTTCAAAGTTTGCATATGCAGTCATTACTGACCACTTTCCAGGCACCCCAGTAGCAGTTTTATACCGTTCCCATTAAAATATATGTTGCTTTTAAGTAATAACACAGAAATTCAGTTTTAAATACCTTCATACATAAGAATTCACATTATTTACACAAAATGTCTTATTGACAAACCCAACTGTTGTGGCTTGCATCGAACGACAGCCATCGCTCTAGCACTTTATTTCCTTTCTTCTTTAATACCTTCTCGACCAAATATGTTTTTGGATACTTGGTAACTTGAATTTCTTCGCCGTAAAAATCTCCTCGAATTGCCTTGCATTCGACGTCTTATAGGTACTATATCCTTGGTTCGTAGTGACGAATCTAAAAACCTTAAAATAATTCAGTGCTCTAGTTTGGTGTGTAGTCTTTTGAAAATGTTGCCTCCACCCACGATATCCTTACATAGTCCCCAACATTTGCTTTAGGTTTGTGCACGTATAGATTCTTCTCATATTTATAATCAATATATAGTAAAGTTATCCTTGACATCTGTGGGCTTCATGTACATAGTTAGATGTACTTTATGATTATATTTTGACACAAACTTGGGCAAAATATCCGTCTACTTGAAGCTTCCTTGTTGTGAAATGTTTTCCACATTTCATTCTTCAAAGCATGATAAAAGCGTTTCACGAAATTGTCCTAAAGACCACTGTGGGTTGAATAATTGTTTATTTTATGTTTTGATATCAATGCTTGAAGTGACGATTTGTAGAATTCCTTGCCGAGGTCAGTATGTAGATTATTGCATGGACCTTTATCTTGCAAATCAACGGTCAACACATTTGTTACATCCCTGCCACTCTTAGTTTTCACAGAAATTGCCCACACATACTTACTGTAGCAGTCAATAACAGTCAGCACATACTTGTAGCCTTTGTTCTTGCGAGCATAAGGTATCATTTCAACCAAGACTGCCTGATAAATGTCCTTCAAACCAAACACATGCATTTTACACCGAGAATAATTGTGCCTTGTGGGCTTGTACTGCTCCCCAGCAACATTTTGACGAATCATTCTATGTATCTGTATTTCAGGCATTTCTTCTATGATGCCTGATATTTAATTTGTGTTGGAATTATTTCCAACCCACTGAGAAGCAACTAACGGTCACAATCTGTATACAAATTCGTTATCATCATTCCAGTAAACAAATTCTTCAAGTCTTCCATCATCTATTTTCTTATATAGATCGTGTCCAGGACCTATAGCAGCACCTACATCAGGGAACAGTTGGGAAATAATGTTAAATTTCGAGTTTTTTCATCTTTATATTCATTGCTGCTAGGATAATTATGCTTCAAATGAGCGCTCGTAAATTTCATAATATACAGTTGCAGGGCACTTTGCGAATAAATACCAGGGGTGTGTTTAAACAGTTATTCGTAAATTCCAGAAGTTGGTTTGATTAAAGTAGTGTCTATTTGTATGTCAATACTGGGTAAAAGTAATATTTGCTTGTTTTCCAAGAAATACTTTTTATTTTTCTTGTATACTCTATATGTCCTGTCCTTGGACCTTGAATTTGTCAAGTAATCATGAAGCATTGTGCTATGTTCCTTTTTCCATTTCCATTCAGAGAGAGGCAAATATTCTTCGTCAACTTCTTGTGTAGGTTTATTTCATTTCACCATTGCACGAGGTTCTTCTTCCATTTTCACTGTGACAAGTGGTGGCGGTATCGGCTTCAAACTTTCCAGTCGCTCTGTTATAGACTTAAAGTTTCTTCACTATTCATATCATATTCCAGTCTAGAATGTTGGGCTGTAAAGAACTTTGCATGAATATGTTTAATAATGGTGTATAGTCACCAACGATGTCAGACAGTGCACTACCCACTTACAATTACATGGCAGAGTATTTACACATTTTTGTTCTTAGGTGGTGGCATTGAGCTTTGCTTATTATTTTTCCCATCCAAAGCTATGACTGGAGGTGGAATTATAAATAGATGTTAGCATGGTTTCAATATTTTTAATTGAAGCATCAAGTTTAGGCATCCAGGACATTGTCTGTGCGAGAGGTTTCATTTTTAAGCACTTCTAATGCATTTAGTTTTCTGTCCAGCAAAATCTCAATATCAATAGGAACTACCCTAAGTTTACATCCACATCTTTTATCATTCTTGCAATATTATTACTTGTTCTATCTAGCATGTTTTGTATTAAATAAATCATATCACCATGAAGGGCATACATATGTGCCTTGTTAACAGAATCTCCATCTTCTCTCGGACTTAAAATTAGATTTTAGTACCGGTAGACACAAAACCACTTTCCATTTTACCTTTTAAGGCCATTATGCCCAAACTCTGAAATTATGTAGCTCATCTCTCACTGATAAAGCCTCATGAACTGATCGAATACACACCAATAACTCCTATTTAGTAAGGGAATAATCCTTAGCTATTACAAGAAATCTGTGAAGGTCACTCCAACAAAATGCACTCACCTCTTTGAATTTATCAAAAGTCATGTCTGTACTAACATGATCAGAGTAATTATGTCAAGTCATACATACAAAACGAACAGGTTGGCATTTTCTCTCAAAAACTGCTAGGGAATATATATGAGTAGACTGGCAAAGTTAATAGAATCTATTGACGTATGTCTTCCCATGCTAAAGTATTCCTGGATGCAAGCCTGTATCTCACAAGCTACATCACCGAAAAAAAACACATTGTTTGTAGAGCTTTACTTTGAGGTACCACGACTACAATGTCGCTAAATGGAAAATATCCGAGTCCATTAGTATAAAATAGAATTTTTCCACGATGCTGATACTTTGGCTGTTGTAATGAATTTGATTATATGTACACATTCTCGAACTAGAGATCATTAGGCTCCTCCAACAAGCATAAGAGCACACATGTTTTTCCACAGTTTAATGGTCCTGCTATGATGCAACACACAGTATCGGGAAGGAGGGGACTATATCTGGATTCGTCTTCGGTACTAATATATGTATAGACAAACTATCTTATTGTCTGTCGATTCAAATATATTACTACCACCAACATGCGGTGCTAATTGAGGAGCATGGAAACGAGCATGAAAAACATGAGGAGTGTGAGGAGGAGCATGTGTGGTGCATTGTACAGCATAAGTAAATGGGGGCTGAGATATGTGAGGAGCATACATAGTTGTGTGATGAGAATGCATAGTTGTTTGAGGAGAATGCATAGTTGTGTGAGGAGCATGTATATTGTGTGAGAGGCATTAATAGTTGTGTGAGGAGCATTCATAGACAATTGTTCCGATTGCTACTGAAGTTGTTGTGGTTCTTGTTTTAGAGATCCAATACCACAAATCTTAGAATGTCTCTTCAAAAAAAATCCAAGAAAACTGATGTTGGCAGAGTTGGCACTGGAATAACACAAAAAGAAAAATTGCAACAAGAAGAAAACAAGCAAGAAACATGGTGGTTTCCTGCTTCTACTCCTAACTGGCTTGGCCGCATTAGAAGGTCTGATTGGTGAAGTTAGCAGAAATGCTAGAGCAGCGAATAATTAAAAAACCAAGACTAACCATTGGAATAACTATAATGCCACAGCAGGCAAATTGAAACTATTACACTAAGGTCAAAAAATGGGAAAGGCCTTTACCTAAGACAGTACACTGTAGGTGGTGGGAGTTGAAAGAAGAGAACCAGAAAGATAAGGAAGCAATCTTAAACAAACTACTTAATTGACCACTAACAAAACTAAATTTAATAAAGATTGCCAGAAAATGATAAATACCTAATTTCAGTGGTGTGTACACGAGAAATAAATAACCACAAAAATTGTAGTTTTTTACATTTTAAATTTGGTCATAATCTTCATATCCGTCTTCCCAGTGTAGTCAGTGATAATTTTTGCAAGCCATCTATTAGAGTGTTTACTTTTCTTGTCCAACAATTTCCAGTGAAACAGAGGCATGAAGCTGTGTGCTTTTCCATCAAGGTATGCTATGCCAACATCTTTAAGAATAAATCCGCTTTGAGATTGGAAGCCCTGGATTCTTTCGAACATGATGACTTCCAAGCTTATGTTAGTATGTTCACCACTTTATCCCTTGCACTGTTCATTGCCAAACTGTCATGGATAATGAGAGCGTAGGCCTGTGTACTGGCAGGTATAATCTCTGCTCCTGTCATTTTAATGTGACTATCAATTACACCAGTATTTATACAATCATATTGTTTACTTATGTCCAATACAAGGACGTGAAGCCAAAACCACCACCACATGTCACAGTAAAAACGGAAGAACACCGTGCTATGGTGAAATGCAATAAACCTACACAAGAAGTTGACGAATAATATTTGCCTCTCTCTGAATGGAAATGGAAAAAGGAACATAGCACAATGCTTCATGATTACTTGACAAATTCAAGGTACAAGGACAGGACATATAGAGTATACAAGAAAAATAAAAAGTATTTCTTGGAAAACAAGCAAATTTTACTTTTACCCAGTAATGACATACAAATAGACACTACTTTAATCAAACCAACTTCTGGAATTTACGAATAACTGTTTAAACACAACCCTACTTATTCACACAGTGCCCCGCAACTGTATATTTAGAAAAACTTACGAGCACTCATTTGAAGCATAAATATCCTAGCAGCAATGAATATAAAGATGAAAAAAACTCGAAATTTAACATTATTTCCCAACTGTTCCCTGATGTAGGTGCTGCTATAGGTCCTGGACACTATCTACATAAGAAAATATATGATGGAAGACTTGAAGAATTTGTTTACTGGAATGATGTTAACGAATTTGTATACAGATTGTGACCGTTAGTTGCTTCTCAGTGGGTTGGAAATAATTCCAACACAAATTAAATATCAGGCATCATAGAAGAAATGCCTGAAATACAGATACATAGAATGATTCGTCAAAATGTTGCTGGGGAGCAGTACAAGCCCACAAGGTGCAACTATCCTCGGTGTAAAGTGCATGTGTTTGGTTTGAAGGACATTTATCAGGCAGTCTTGGTTGAAATGATACCTTATGCTCGCAAGAACAAAGGCTACAAGTACGTGCTGACTGTTATTGACTGCTACAGTAAGTATGTGTGGGCAATTTCTGTGAAAAGTAAGAGTGGCAGGGATGTAACAAATGTGTTGACCATTGATTTGCAAGATAAAGGTCCATGCAATAATCTACATACTGACCTCGGCAGGAAATTCTACAGTTCCATCACTTCGAGCATTGATGTCAAAACATAAAACAAACCATTATTCAATCCACAGTGGTCTTTAGGACGATGTCGTGAAACGTTTTTAACATACTCTCAAGAATGAAATGTGGAAAACATTTCAGAACAAGGAAGCTACAAGTAGACGGATATTTTGTCCAAGTTTGTGTCAAAATATAATCATAAAGTACATCTAACTATGTACGTGAAGCCCACAGATGTCAAGGACAACTTTACTACGTATTGTTTATAAATATGAGAAGAATGTATACCTGCACAAACCTAAAGCAAATGTTGGAGACTATGTAAGTATATCGTGAGTGGAGGCAACATTTTCAAAAGACTACTCACCAAACTGGAGCACTGAATTATTTAAAGTGGTTTTTATTCGTCACTACGAACCAATCATATAGTACCTAGAAGATGTGGAAGGCAAGGCTATTCCAGGAGTTTTTTACAGCGAAGAAATTCAAGTTACCAAGTATGCAAACACATATTTGGTCGAGAACGTATTAAAGACATTATTTATAAATAATATGAATTCTTATGAATGAATTTGTGAATACTTACATTTTTAAGAACAGAATTTATGTGTTTTTATTAAAATGCAAATGTTATTTTAATGGGAATTGTATAAAATTGCTACTGGGGTGCCTGGGAGGCAGTCGACGATGATTGCATATGAAAATTTGAACAATTTGAAACACGAGGGAATGAGGTGGTCGAGGTAAGACATGCAGTTTCGTCATCTCGCCCTCGCGAGGAGCTGGACTGTCCAGCTTCCTAATGGCTCAGGTCTTTAAGCTGGACGACGCATGGCTCCCGTGCAAAGTCGCAAACCTTGACTCATGCTCCACCCCTTCATGAACAAAATGACACCAAGCCATTAAATGGACGACTTGGTGGCGCCTGTGACCTTACCTAAGACTGGTGACATAGAGTGTGACCTCATGACAGGAGGGTAGGGTGGTCTTGCAATTCATTAGCTGGAGGGGAGTGGATTTCTGCTAGGAGATGTCTCCCGTGTACTTTTGACTTCAATCTACATTAAGAAAGCGAATTATACACATATGTCGGACAGCTAGGACGACTGTGCTCTCGATAAGCTGCATGCTGTTGCCTTGGCAGGGGCCTCACCAACTCTGCCACCTCCACCATCGCTGATTTGCCTGCTGCAGTATTCATATGTCTCCGACGATGAAGTTTAAGTCGTTGGAGTGTTTTAGATAACCATGCAGCCTACCGACACCACCGTACCTCCCTAGAAAGAGGAACAGTAGCAGGGTGACCTGTGATAGCGTTGTTAGCCAAGGGTTGAGGAGGAGGAGGAAGAGGACGATGGGGAGGAAGAGGAGGATGAGGGCTCCTACCCTAACAGAGGTGAGAGAGAGGAGGAGGAAGATGATGTTGCTGAGGAGGAGGTGTGGCGAGAGCTCATTGTGATGCGGGCCCTGGTTCGGGGTCAGAAGGAGGAGATCTTGGATCTGTGGATCCAACTGCAGGCCCAGCACGAAGTAGTAGAGATCTGTCACACCACCACCGCATGCTTCCAAGAAGAAGTCCTCGTCGTCCTCCTAACATTTGTGGGGCGAGAACCTCCCCAGCCGCCTCAAGAATTATAGAGTTTTGTATATAGTGTAAATAAAGTGTATACAGTGTTTTAATAAATGTGATTTTTTTTAAAACTTACGTTGTGCATGTTGTGAGACATTATTCCATATGCCTGTCATAACATTTCCTTAAAGAGCATCAGATTCACTAGTCCTTGTGCACTCAATCAGAATATACATGGAACACTATAAGCAGAGTATTACATTATAATTAATTTCCAAAAATGGTTTTAAAATGAATAAAATTTAAATAATTATGAATGCTGGTGGTGATAAATCACTGTGTATAACACTGTTGGAAACTCGCAATTTGTAGTATCTTAAATGTTGTTGTGCCTGCCTACTAACCCAGTCGTCGACAGTTTGTTGCTCTGCTCCAGCAGCCAGCTCTTTTGATATAATTATTAGAGTGTCAATAAGGGTGACTGCACAATACACTAGTCCGAACATGCTCGGTGGTGAAGTATCACACTGGTTAAGATTTGTCACTCTCGCTGCCTGGAGGCATGCAGAAAAATAATATAAAATGAATAACGACAATAGGTGCGATTGTTGAAATTTGGTGGGGAAAATCATTCCATGATGGCAGTCGGGAATAAGATGGCTGTCGGGAATAAGATGGCGCCCGAAAACAAGCTGGTGGCCATATACTAGATGGTGGCAGGATACTATATGTTGGCCAGAAACAAGATGGCTGCCGAAATCAAGATGGTGGCCAGAACTCCTTTGCTCCTATGCCTGCAGGCTGTGCCACCTGAGGAACTATATCTACCATCAGTGTCTAGACACTTACTCATCGCATGGTCACGAGACAAGGTAGACAAGTTAAAGATAAGGGACAAAGGAAAGTATTGAGTAAATTGAGTCTGTATATTTTTTACTGCCCTTCCCGCACCAGAACCTTAAATTCGGTAAAGATAATGAAACAGTTTTCTCTTTCTGACCGACACTTCGAGCGACCGTCGCCTTGTGTACTTAGCAGTGGGAGTGTGTTACCTGGTACCTCACGCACTTCACTGCTATAAACAAGAGAAGTGTAAAAATTTTCAGTTGTTTTGTTTTTAAGAATAGATTGGGATCATTGTGAATAACTCTCTCGCTTTTGTCCCCCATCTAACTTCAAATGTAAAAATAAATTCTCATTGGCCAAATTTTAAATGTTTCTGTTGCTTAGAAAACACACACGATGTAGGAAAAATATTCCGTAGAGTTAACACAGAAGAGTTTTAGTCTTCATATACAGTTTGTGGAAAAAAAAATTACCCTTACTGGCTATGGGGAATTGTAGTGGAGACCAAGACGATTAAGTCTATCATAGGATATCGTGTCCGGAAATGTACAGTTTTACAGCTACACGCAAAATCAATACACGCGCTATTTTCGGCACAACTAATTAGGATAGTCTTGACTATGGTAGTCCATACATGATTCCCAGATCACCTGATGTCCCATTAGACTACAAGTTTACATGCTAGTCAGTTGAGTTTGTGATCCGCCCATAGATGTTTATATTTGCTGTTGTGCTTGCCATCGTTCATACTACAGTACAGTAGTAATCCTTCTCTACAGTATACAATTCAATGTGTACATACTTCATTGGTACTGTGTTGCTGTTATCCATGGAATACACGTTTGCGGAATATGTGGACATGATGTTATTGTACAGCGATACTCGGTGCAATGGCAGGGCTGCTCGCCAGCTGTATGTGGAGCATTATCCACACTGCTGTACACCTTCGCACTCACTTTTTGCTATTGTGTACCAGCAGGCAACTAAAACATGTATATTCACCCCCCAGTGAGGCCAAGTGTGGTGCTCCATGGCGGCGCCGTACACCTGAGTTTGATGAGGATGTACTCCATTTAGTTGAAAAGGATGCGACGTCGAAGGCCAGACAGATACCAGAAAGATTTTCAGATTTTATGTACACTCAACACCTCGCACATTTATTAACAATCAATGTTTACACATTTTACAATGTTTGGTGTGCAGGTAAACGGAATGTGGATCACGCAGCTGTCTGGCATGTTCTACATGAGTAGCAGCTACACCCGTGTAACCCCCGGAAGGTACAGGCAATCAGCCAGAGGATTTTGGACAACGAGCGATCTTTTGCAGATGGTTGTTACACTGTTGTGTGGATGAGCCTAACATTCCACGGTGGATCCTATTCACTGATGAAGCTCACTTCACCAGTCATGTGTTGTCACAACAGTCATGTGTTGTCTGATGCAAACCCGCACGCTGCGCGCCCCTGTGGGTTTCAACACTGATACGGTCTCAATATTTGGCAGGGTTTCTTGACGGGCGTGTAATGGACCATACCTTCTTCCACAAGCGCTCACGGGTGACTTGTACTTACAGTTCCTTGAAGGCATACTTCGAGGTTTCTTGGAGAATGTGCCACTGCATGGGCATCAAAACATGTGGTTTCAACGTGGCGGTGCACAAGTTTATTTTCACTTGTGGTCCGAATTCATCTAGACCAACGATTTGGGCATCAGGGGATTGGTCGTGGTGGTTCGATTGCTTGGCCTCCACGTTCTCCCGACTTGACCCTGCTAACTGTGGGGGTCACAAGAAAATCATGATTTATGAGACCCCTGTGGAATCCGTGGAAGACCTACTAGCACGTGTGATGGCTGCAGTGGAAGTTGGAGGACCAGAAATTGGTGATCGAGTATGCCACAACATGATACGGAGGTACCGCATCTATGTTGAAGTCAGTGGTCTTCACATCGAGCACCTTTTGTAACTGGTTCCAGACGACAGGCAGCAGGAATCGGGGAGAGCCATGTGTGTTGCAGTATTTCGCGTGTTGCGGGAAAACATCATGAATCCGGAGGGTAATTTTGCCATTTCCTGTACATTTTCATTGACGTCTAGAGACATTAAAATACTCACTATAAAATTTTCAGTAGGATTTTTCAGTTTATTCTTAAGTGATAAATGGAAGGAGAACAAAGTGCTAATATTTCGGTTTTCTAATTTTTTCAAACCTTTAGAATGGTCTAAACTACGAAATAAATGTATCATCCGATGCGCGTTTCGATACTGTAGGAAATGCAAAATTTTAAGATAAATGTTAACAGTATGAAATTAGTAGAATTTCGGCCAAACTGCGCTAGATGGTTGTCATCATTAGCTTTCTCTAGTTTGTAGGGTTTTCATAACTGTCGTTTTGCAGCTGTCTTTGAGAAATTTGGTTTGGTTATAAATTGTTCAGTATATTGCTAGTAATTGTAGCATTTCGATATCAGAAATAGTATTTTAGTAATAAATATTTTTCAGATTTTTTCTTTCTTATTTTTGTATTCTTTATGTGAAAAACAAGGACATTAACTTTTACACTTAATATTTCGCAGCTAAGTGTTTCAGTGACAGTTTTCGTGAGTGAAACTGAGCGAGGCCCATTGCTCCGCTCTCTCCCTCTTCCTGTTTTCATGTAAGAAGTGGTCTTGGGAGGCTTAGCATTTTAACAACCTACAGCTTCTAAAACTTAGCACTCCTTAGTGAGAAAGGCATGAAACACTTTCGATACAGGAGCAGGGATTTTAGCGACACACAGCTTCCATTTTGGTCTCAAAACACTGTCCAGCTTCTTCTCAAGCAAATAGATAAGATAAGTGTCCCAGTACTGCACTAGCAATTCCAGCGCCTTAAGTGCATTAATACTGTGACAGTTGTCAGATGCTGCTATAAAGCAATCGGTGAATTCACCCCAACTACTGGTACCTGCTACATGGAATCCAGATGTTGTGCCTTGCCAAATCGATTATTCTCATAACGCTGTTCCAATATTTCCCATACAACCTCGTAATTCTCATTGCTAAGTTGTAATGCTTGAATTAAAAGGAGGGGTTCCCTTTCCCACACAGTGATGACTTAAGGTATGCAAGGCGTTATTCATTTGTCAACAGAACTTGGTCATCTACAAGTGTGGTAAAAATATTAGAGAAGCTGGTCCAAGCTTCGATGTCACCATTGAATGTTGGAAGCCAGATTTTTGGGAGCACAATGTGTGATGTGGCAGGGCTGTGAAGGTCTAATGACCCGACATAATTGCTTTTATTGCTCCTGTTACTTGCCACCAATACAGCCAACACCTGGTAATAGTGCCCATCAAAGATTGCCAGTCTTTCCATGTGTTTGACACGGTAAAATTCTGTGTCACCTCCATAGGCTAAGTCTAACTGGAGATGAACTTGCTCAAAATGCATATGTAACTGTGGCAGCTCTAGACACGTCACCCAAATGAGTTAACTTTTGGAGCTTCAGACTGTACCTGCACCGCTAACGCTAAAGCACGTGGTAATCTATGTTGCTTGCGCGAGCAGATATAGTAGTTTTTTGGCACACATGTTGGCAGGTGCAACCTACTTCAAGACTGGAATGTAAAAGTACTAAAGTGGCTTACAGTGGTACGTAGCATGAAGTAGTCATCTGTCACAGATTCGGGAACATTAGCTACGTAATTGTTCTAGGTCACAAGGCCGGCGACATAAACTGGAAGCGAAACTAGCTAAACGAAGCAAAATTAATTGGCGTAACAGTTCCAAGTTACACGAAGTCACAGATTCAATGTGTTGTAATTATGACGAATTATTATGCGTAGCGGAGCAAAAATAACAAATTTTCCGCTGTATGCATTTAATCTAAAGATTCACACGCATACATCATGCAAAAAAACCTTAAATGGAATGTCGGACGTACGACCGACATGTAATAAGTAATGTCTAGGGACCTGTCTATTCGCGAAAAGAATTTTGCCCCAGTTTGTTCCAGTACCTTACGTGCACATCTGCATTTTTGCTTCATGGTTATTGGCAGCGTATCTGTGCGAAGAGTCGTATCTCATTTGACGGAGCCTTTTACAAAAACATTCCTGCAGCTCCACACGTCTGTGATTTGCCGATAGATTCTCAAGGCTGGTGACAGTAGTTATAATATCCAATCGCTGACCACGAAGCAGAACTGCAAATTTGCACGTAAGGCATGGAAACAAAGTGAGGCAAAATTCTTTTCGCGAAAACCAAGGTCCCTAGTAATAGCTGCTCTGAAGAATATTGTTACCGTGCACAGTAAACGACTGGCGACGCGTCACACATCTCATGTATGAACATTACTACATTTATAGCGATGGTTTGGAGGATCATAAACCCTAGACTGGAGAAACAACACATTTGTAGTTTGCTTTCAAAGTGATTTTACCACAGCCACTTATATACATACATAAATGTTCCTAAAACAAAGAGCAACAAAAAAAATTAATGACACATTTAATAGAGTTAGGCATCATGACAATGCGTCCATCAATCAATCAATACTAAACATATGTGTAACGTGCAGGTATTGGTGTAGGAAGGTATTAAGTAAAATATGTACTTATTTAGGCTAATCTGCGAAATTGGACTTGTCTGGTCGTGTGACCATTCATTCGATTCGGTATCGCGTCACGATACCGAATCTGCAATGCAGAATATGCTACGAGGGTTTTTATTGAGTTGAGATTAAATAAGAGAAAGATGTGAGAATCTGGGCCGTTCCCTCGGGCCAGTATAGCAGGTGGTGCCTAGGAGTAGTGGCGCCGTCCTGCCCATTACTCTTCCCACGCCCCTCCGCTGGACCATTCTGGCCAGTAGGGGGAGGGGGATGCAGCAGACTATAGCAACGAGGCTTAGAGACAATGAAAAATAATGTGAATTCGACTTTTGGCTAGAGTAATCTGTTAATTTAATTAAGTAATATAAATTATATAAACAAATTAGAATTGTCCAGGTATTGAAACAAAATATGCAAACTGAGTTAAATAAATGTGGCGATGGTGTACTACAGGGCTGGCTTCGGTAGGCGGGGCTGTTTCTGAGTGCTCTCTTCCCATTGGTCCGATTACCAATACCGGGACTGGTGGCGGGTTGTCGACCAGTGTGGAGAGATGGGGAGATCTTAAGGGCGTTGGACCCGTAAAATTTCATTTTTTTATATTTGTTCCAAACAACGTTCAACTTTTGCACATCTGATAACACGTCATTTTCCCAAATAAAAAAATAGGCCTAATAGTTTTTTCAAAATCACTCATAGAAGTCACGAAATGGCCATTACGGTGCAGCCAAAATCAAAAAAAGTAAGTAACTAATTAATTCAAAATTACGGGAACTGAAAGTCAGTGTATCAATGCATTTCATGACGTGTTTCACAAAAGTTAGTTTGCAATATTTCAGTAGTAGCCGAAAGTCAAAGTTATGCAAAAATTTACTCATTTTCATCAATTTTTAAAAAATACAAAAATACATTGCTTTGTGTTTACAAAAGTGTCTTGAAGTAGTTCACATAATTAAGTGTCGATATGAATTATCAGGTTTCTGCAAGTTAATTATTTTTTATTATTTTGGCTGCACCGCAACTGCCATTTTGTAACTTTGATAGGTGATAATGCTAAAACTATGGGCCCTAATTTTTTTTTATTCGGGGAAATGACATGTTATCTGATGTGTAAAAGTTGAACAGTGTTTGGCACAAATATAAAATTTTGAAATTTTACGGGTTCTACGTCCTTAACGGACCGCGGGCGAAGGAGGTCGCGAATGTGCTCGCGTGGTCGCGCGTCGTGGCGAGTCTTCGGGGGTTCGGGCGTCAAAGGTCAGGGAGGAAGACCGCTGACAGACGACCAGATCAACTGATTAACAACGACGGGGCGAGTGAAGTTGTTCGGCGGCGCGACCTTAAATGCGGTAGATAAGCGGGATTTCAAGTAGGGTCACTAGGTCGGGGCAGCTAGCCGCCGACAAGACCACTTAATCCACGTCGACGGCAGAAGGCGGGGTGCAACTAACTCATCTTCAACTTAGTGTATCGGCCGCGCTAGATTGACGGGTCTGTACAATTATTAGCCACACCCGCGGGAGTCAGCAACTCAGTGCATCATCGGCTTATAGAAAGTGATAAGTCCTTGTTTTTATTCACCTAGAATCGCAATAATAATCAAAAGGGTAGAGAATAATGGCCAGATAAAACATTACCAACAAACAGAAAATATAAACAACATCTACAAAGTACGTCGTATATATTAATTCCTGTAGTAAAATGAGAACTAGATTATAAATAGAACAAAATTTGGCACTGGCTGGTGATCGACGGGAAAATAATATAGTTGACAAATATTTGTTAAAATTAATTTTTTCTCTCAATAATTTTTATGTATCTCGTGAACGGCCGTGAGAATACCAGTCTGCTGTGCTGCCATCTTTGGGCGAGTTTTGCAAGGCCCCTCCCCCTCCCCACGACTTATCGGCCAATAACAGGTGCCTTGAACTTGCCTATTGGCTAATGACGGTTCCACAGCCTGGGCCACGAAGGCGGTCCGGATTCGATTCCCGGCTGGGTCGGTCCTAGGATTTTCGCATGTGGGAATCGTGCCAGACGATGCCGCTGGTCCGCGGGTTTTCTCGGGGATCTCCCGTTTCCTCCGCTCTCTCATTCCTGTGCTGCTCCATACTCACATCACGTCATCCTCCACCAGCTCTAAGACCTCGATGTTTAAAGCGCTGACCAAATATCTCACGCTCTCTCACTCTCAGCCTGGAAACAGCCACAAACACTACAGCTGCGAGATATCGTCGCAAACTGCAAGCTATTGACTGCTACTTTTTAACTTGAAAGATCTTATTTATTTTATGGTAACCGTGTCATATTTAACACGACGTAGGAATAATAATCACATACATAAACTGTATTTTTGTCGCTAATAGGAGAATGTTGGGTCTATTTCTGTAGCTTAAGCTACGCAGTCGTCTTGATATGTAAGACGTCACTATAGTACAGATTTTATTCGAAGTAAAATGCATTTTATTTCTGGGCTAAGGAACTACTTTACACATTTAAAATATTTGTTGTCTGAGCTATCCCCGTTTTTTACCGCATAAACTACGTTATTGGACGCAATTTTACGACATAAATATATGTTGGTGTAGTTTGTGAGTTACGTACAATAAAATGTTCCGTATGGTGACGTCTCATGGACATCAACATTGTGGTTCAAGTTTTCACCGAGCTAAACAGCTGTTTTTTTTATTTACATTATTCTCAATCTGTGCAGACGGAAAAAAATTAATGTATTGTACTGATTTCCATTATAATAAACGCACTTTAAAATAAAAATAAAATATGTATTTTTCCTCTTATGTTCATTATTTTTACCTATATGCGATAGTGGTGAGTATCGATTAGGTTGTGATTTTTTAAAAAATAAGTATTTTTTAACAAACTACGTACATGAAAATATATAGTATTCATATGTTAATAACCTGAGTTAGTTTTATGTTAATAGTAAATATTTGTAAATTTCCAAGTTTGGTATTCAATTCACACCAAAAAATTAGCGTAGGCCTACTTTAAGTTTTACAAGTTTTTTTCCCTAGTGATATTCGTACGCTGAAGCTTTACACTCAACAACGAATGCTTGCTACCCGCCCACCGCTTCACTGTCTAGGTGGTGACAATAACATAGCAAAAATAGATTCCATGGTCTTTCATTTATTTCAAACAATTGCAAATAACTCGAAAAATTTTTAACCAAATACTTTGAAAAAATGTGAGACATTGTACTGTCATACAATACACAATTTTGCCAGAACGTTTTTTTAAATAACGTACAGTTGACTAGCATATAATTATTTTGCTTCTTTTTGACTTATTTTTACAACGAAGTACGTGGTATTTCAGGGGCGAAAATCTAAAAAAAAAATCCGTTTGATGTATTGCAACAGAACAATTAAGATACAAGGAATGATATATTAGTGTTAGTAATGTAAGAAGGAATTTTTGATATATGTATTAGCTTGCGTTAAAAAAATTAATAATTTCGTAACCACTGAAAACTAACGAGAGAGGCTTTAAAAGAAATAGTTTACTGCAACGAGAAATTTCATGTTTTATTCAAATATATTTTACTTACACTAGATGGTGATGAATAGTTGTAATTTGTACAAGTAGATAGGAATAGGGGGTTCGTTTTGGTGGGGCATGGGGTCGGAGCTCGGAGCCACGGCCGCCATCTTGGATTTTCCCTCAAAATTTCCCTTTGTCCCTCAAAATCCCCCTTTTCCCCTCAAAATCTGCTCATTTTGACTCAAAATTTCTCTTTTTCCCTCAAAATTTCCCAAATTTCCCTCCAACCACCGAGTCATTGACCCAAAATCGACCTTGACCCTCCGGCTGCTTAAAGCAGCAAACTGACTCAATTTCGCGAGTCAGCTCGAGGCTGTCACAGGGAGCCGCCATTTTGTCGACGCGGCCATCTTGGCTTCTGGAAGGTCATGCTCTATCATTCCTTCTGGTAATTGGTCCAGAACATTCGTTAGGCCATGGCAGTCGCCATCTTGTCTTCTAGATTTAAATGACTAGAATATTCTTATTATTTTGATATGTTGGTCGCCATCTTGTCTAGCATATTCGTATTACTTTTTCATGCTCTATCATTCTGGGGCAGCCGCCATCTTGTCTTCTGGAAGATCATGCTCTATCATTCCTTCTGGGAATTGGTCTAGAATATTCGTTAGGTCATGGAAGTCGCCATATTGTCTTCTAGATTTAAATTACTGGAATATTCTTATTATTTTGATATATATAATTCTAATGGTGGTCGTCATCTTGTCTAGCATATTCCTATTAATTTTTCATGCTCTATCATTCTGGGGACGATCGACATCTTGTCTTCCGGAAGGTCATGCTCTATCATTCTGGGGCAGTCGCCACCTTGTCTTCTAGATTTAAATGACTAGAATATTCTTATTATTTTGATATATCATTCCAATGGTGGTCGCCATCTTGTCTAGAATATTACATTTTCATAATCTATCATTCTGGGGCAGCCACCATCTTGTCTTCTGGAAGGTCATGCTCTATCATTCCTTCTGGTAATTGGTCTAGAATATTCGTTAGACCATGGTGATCGCCATCTTGTCTTCTATATTGTAATGCTCTCTCATTCTTCAGGGAATTAAATTACTAGAATATTATTATTATTTTTTATGCTGTATAGTTCTTATTGTGGTCGCCATCTTGCCTAGTCTATCACTCTTCAATGATTTGATTAGAATATTCGCATTACTTTTTAATGCTTTATCATTCTGGGGAGCCAGTCGCCATCTTGTCTTCTAGATGGTCATACTGTATCATTCCTTCTGGGAATTGGTCTAGAAAATTTGTTAGGCCATGGCAGTCGCCATCTTGTCCCCCAGATAGTCATGCTCTTTCATTCATTGACTAGAAAAATTGTATTATTTTCTCGTGCTATATAATTCCGGAGCACTCGCCATCTTGCCTTCTGAAAGGTATTGCTCTATCATTCCTTCGGGTTTAGACTAGAAAATTCTTTATGTATTTTTATGTATAACCATTATAATAGCCATCTCACCTTCTAGATGGTTATACTCTCTCAATCATTGGGGATTTAACTGACTAGAAAATTCGTATTATTTTCTCATGGTCTATCATTCTGGGGGCAGTCGTCATATTGCCTTATAGAAGGCTCTCTAATTCTTCAGAGATTTAATTGACAAGAATATTCATATTATTTGTATGCACTGTCATTCTTACGATAGTTGGCATCTTGTCTAGGCCATGATAAATCATTCTTTAGGGATATAACTGACTAGAATATTCGTATTATTTTCTAATGCTCTATCATTCCGTCGTCATCTTGTCTTCTTAAAAACCATGCTGTTGCATTCCTTCAGGTAATGACTACAAAATTCCTTACATGTTTTATGAGCGTACTTATGATAGTCGCCATCATTCCTACTAGAAGGTAATGCTGTCTCGTTCCTTTAGTGTTTTCAACTGACTAAAATAACTACTTCATTCTCTATAAGTTTTTATAATAATTACCATTTTTTTCATTCTAGAAGGTCATGTTCTTTCATTTATTTGGATATTATATTGTTCAGAATATGCATGTTTCTCTTGCTCTATCATATTCGAGCAGGAAGAAGGTTTTTGTCTAGATTGTCATTATTCTGTAATTCTTGCAAGGTATAAATTGGCTAGAATAATCCTTTAAGGGGAATGTTCACTGGGGTTTTTTATACTATCAATCATACGGAGGATTAAATAGAATATATCTCTCCCCGTCGTATTTTATTAAGTTACAGAGCTACTTTGATATGGTTAGAATGGCGTCTTCTACACGCTTAACATAATCGCGGAGATAGTGTCTCACTAAGGTTACAGTATTACACTCTACGTCTCTCCCTCCTGACACAGTTCAGCTATCCTTTTGTACACATATTTGCATAAACTAGAAGTATGGTTGTAGTATTAAATCAAACGGCTAATCATAGCTTTCTAATAAACGATACTGCTTGTACCAACTGTACAATCCGTCACTATTATTTCCATGTGTAGAAATTCCAGCCTGAAGAAATAATATATCTCTGCACAGCACGTCGCTCCAAGTCAGCATCATTGTCGTCAAGAAGCGAAGAGCAAGTGAACTATTAGAGATTATATATTCTTCTTGGAATAACATGCCATTAAAACCATAGCAATACGCTCATCACACTTAGTAGCATTAAAATTTCACAAAAAGAATTGGGCGAAATTCAGTAAAAGGGAATAGACTAGAGATTAAATACTTATTACATAAATTCAAGCTATGTATATGATTTCTTCACCGAGGAATAAAAGCGAATAAAATATAGTCTTCAGAGACGCATACATTAGGTCGACATCATACATGTAGTCAAACACCAAAGAGCCGTCAAGGAAATCAATTACATCTCAGAAGTTTTTTCACTTGATTCGACGTTAGTTAAACAGGAGGTTACTGCCAACAAGAAAAAAGTTCACTGACACATTAGCAAATACCTTGAAGACTACGCATCTTTATTTGACCAGCTAGTTTCCCGCCATATCTCTTCTAGAAACATTAAGTTTTCTCTAAGAAAGAAAATAACATAAAGTCATACTAAACAGCTGCTAGAGCTATGAACAATAAAAATTTGTTTCCATGTGCAGGCTTCCATCTCGGATGAAAAAGTAAATTTAATAAAACTAAGCTCAAGAGATGCATAAATTTATTCGCCTTGCAGTGCACTGCAAATATATTGACGACGACTCGTCATGCTAGTTCCCCGCTTACATTTCCACAAGGAATACAATTCTCGTTCACCTACATCGCGAAAGACAACAAGTGGGGGAAGTAATGCATGTGCTAGGCAGTAAAATTAATTAATATCGTGTACCTGTGTCCTACCCCTACATGCAGACTTGTAGCCGGGAGACAGCCAAAAGCATCTATCGAAGGTTTGGGTGTAATTAGACCCTACTACTACAATGACGATATGTTGGAGTTAACAGGACGAGCCGAAACGTAAGTACCCCGAGAAAACCATTCAACCAGCCCATGTCAAAAATTTTGGGGGACCAGTCCCTGACGAAGGATCGAACTCAGATCGCATTTACTGGAGAGGAGAGTGATCTGACCATTACATCATTTGAATGACT
>PNEQ01073343.1:7550-20966 GCA_003012365.1 Medauroidea extradentata | reverse complement strand
TTGCCTGACTTGTCTGTAGAAGTCATTATTTTTCCTATCATATGAATTCTGTTTAAATATACTTCTTATGACTTCTACAGGCGTTTGGTTTCCATTTGGTCAGTAGCTCTAGTAATAGAGATATTGGTTGGCTTTTTCCTATATTATCTCATCCTTTATTAAAGTGAAAGAAAAGGTTTCACAATATTTTTTTCTTTATTATTTTATTGGCGAATGGTACATTATTTTAAAAAACGCGTCCACAGTATTGTACATTGTGTGATTGCACATTGACTCAAATTGTTCAAAAATTTTGGTTAAAAAATATTTGAGTTATTGGAACCAGTCTGAAAAAAACTCGGGAACAAGCCCTTAAAGTCTAGTTTACTAATGGCAAATGGATTAGTGGAACTGTACTTTCCAAATAAGAAAAAGGATTTAATTCAAGCTGCTACCGCAGTATGTTGCTATCTCACTTCTCAAGCTGTCGATACAGATGAAATATCATTCCCTAGTGAAATAACTTGCGTGTTGAACTTCAGCTGTTTCTAATTTCCAGCGTACCTTGTCGCATGTACAACTGTCCACCCACTGTAGCAACAGACAATATACATGTAGCTGAGGATGAAGTGTGTACAGTACTGTGCAGTCCAGCTGGCTGGTCGTTGAACCCGCAACATTTATTGATTTATAATAATTTTTTCAGAATGACCACAGACCTGGAAAACCTGGACTTATCAGGGACATTGTGAATTCCTAGCAATATCAAGGAATTTTTAGCCAATTTACATAATTTCAGGGAATTTTCTCTCCTGCTCATTTTGAACTTCAATAAAAGTCACAAGATGGAGAAGTTTTGAGAGCATTATTGCATTTTTTGTTCTAAAATCACCTTAGCGTGTATGTGATTATACCTACTTGTAAGGTTCATTTCCGCTGAAATTTTTGTCGAGTTAACTAGCTGGACAATACAAAAGTGTTAGAATTTGAAATAGTTACCTTTATTTGAAATTACGTTGAATAAATTCCCAAAACTTTGCTTTCATGCTCGTGGAACAGCGGGGAAATTTTTAGTTTTCGGCCAGGGAAATCACGGAATTAGCTTTGTTGCAATGTGTGGCCACCTTGTTTTTACGTTTCGTGTGCGAGAGTTCGCTTGCCACATGTTCCCGTTCGTAGACAGTTTGACGGTAAGCGTTATCGTGAGATGATAAGGTTGGAAGCCAGTGAGTTGCATAGTTGTCTCACGTTGTTCGAACATTTTAACATTCGAGGGCAGCATTTTGAACTACAATTTCACACAACACGGTGAGGTTTGTTGTAGTGCCGAGATTTGTTCCAATAACGAAGACCGTAATGCAAAGTTTTTGTCAATGCAGTGGATGCCTACGTAAACATTGCCAACAGTTTCATCACAAAAATAAAAAAGGGTGTTGGCGCGCTGCCAATCTTAAATTACTGAATTTTCCTCCCTGCAAGCAGGCGTATGGACATTTTCAACGTGTTGGTATATTGCCAGAAGGGCCAATATCACAGTCTAAAACATGTGGTATCGTTTAATTTGGCACACTATTTAAAATGGCAATATCGCATTGCAGCAAACGTGATATTGACCCTTTTAGCAATATACAGACGATTGTTCGTTTGTAGATAATAAATTCCGTGTAATCTGACACTTACTTCAAAGGTAAGAAAGTCTGTGTTATTTCTTATATATTACAACAAATGTTCGACAATACGGAAGTAATTTATCGTCCAACAATGTAAAAAGGTATAGTATACTAAAGCCAGTTAACATTATGTTGAATTCTCTACTCAATACCTTACTTAATTCTGTTGATGAACGTCGACTAATATTTCATAACAGAATATTGTAGCAAAACGTCAGTGTTGCGTACACGCTCACTGTTTACTTCTATGTTTCGTCACATAAAAGAGAAAATTTTATTTGTGATGTTGGTTGTTATGTTCCGTAAATTACAACAGTGAAGTTGACGAAAGCTATTTCATAACAAGACTTGCACGTAGTCGCCAGATAAGTAAAACTATCTTGTACTATCTTGTAACCAGTTTAGTTGCGACACACACTGACACAGTGCTACTAGTACTGAATTAGGTGCGGAATTATGGATACTTAGAGATGATTGTATATCGCGAAAATGTTTTGTGCCAACATAGGCTTGAAAACACTAGTTTGTTGCAACAGGGTGATATACGTCTGACACAACGTATAACTGTCTGCAGGCCAATAACTAAAGAACTGAAAAATTTGCGTTTTATTTTGGCCCCAAGCTATATATAATTCCAGCAACTGTAAGTTCGTTCTGCTTTCACAATTGGCCCGTGACTTATTTGACACTTGCTACAAGTGGCTTAGCCAATAGTGCAGAAGCAACTAAATACAGGCCTGTATCACAGCGTCATGGAGCAGCCAGTGAGCAGATAATGTCTGCCTGAATACACACATGTTCTTGCAGGCTAGCCTACACGTCAGAATTGTCCCCGCCTCTATCAATAACTGGGGTTCTTATCGACTCAGTCAAATAGGGCAACTGCTCCACGCACAAGCGAAAGCCAGTAATCTAGCGGAACGTGCTGTGAAACGCAGCAAACAGTAAAATTTTCTCGCGATAAACCATCTCTGTGGATACTGTGTACCGGACTTAACATTTAGAGCATTAAACGTCGGAAATGTTGAAACACCGACTTGCACACAATGTTATTCTGCCTTCACTTACCCTCGTGACTTATTGGAACTAGAGACTCCTAATTTTGGCGATAAGAATGTTCCACCGACATGTTATATAGTTGTGTGTTTTGAAGTTTTTAACTCTCATCGTCTTGGGGTTTCTGTCTGCAAATCACAGAACTATTAGTCACGATTACGGTCGTAGAAGAACAGGTCTGGACACTCGCATGGAAATTTGACCCCTTTGTTGTTTGGCTGTAGTTCACAAAGTTACCAATAATACTGTTTTTCATTGGTTCTGCAGTTGGGCGGTCGGACTCAAACTCCGCCCACTTCATAAACATTTTATCGAAACGTATTTTATATCAATTTATGAAACACTCCCTTCGCTCACAAATTTTTAAGAAAAGGCTCCAGAAATCTTTATTTACTTTGTAATGTTAACAATGGAAAAAGTGGGCGGAGTTTGAGTCCGACCGCCCGGATTACAGCGCCAAAAAGCACGACATTCTCGGTAACTTGACGAACTACAACCAAACACCAAGGGGGTCAAGCAAAATACATTCGTAGATAGGCGAGTGTCCAGACCTGTTCTTCTACGACCGTGATCAGGATAAGGAGGATTCATCCGGCTCAGATCTGATTTACGGTTTTTCTCAGAAATCAGTGAATAGAGACATCGTTTTACTAAGCATAGTTTCATTCACTTTTTGGAGTTAACACGGCATTGTTCCTGTTACTTTTATGACCTTTGTAGTCGCTCCCGTAAATAAAACAAAATTTCCTTTTCTGCTGTTCCCCATTGCAAAATAATGAATATATTATGGGTCCAACAATATCAGAAAATTGATTAAGCTTGTATCTTTTGCCCTGTCGTGAAAAAAATTTTGATACATCGACTGTAACAGAAGTTATCGAGAATAAACTGATAAATCCAAGGTGGTAGGGATCAATACCACTTAAAATTATCAACTTAAAGGCCTCAATCCCTAGTTTAGCAGTGGTTTCGAAAAAATTTTTTGTAACGCAAATTAATACGTACATTAAAAATTTCTTTGGCAGTTTTAACGCTTATATTACAACGTTTTTGTATGAATTTTTCTGTTGCAATACACCAAACTGATTTTTAGATTATTGCCCCTCCGAAATAGTACACATTTTGTTGCGAAAATAATCCAAAATGAAACAAAATAATTTTTGTCTCGCAAACGGTACATTATTTTAAAAAACGGTCTGGCAAATTTGTGTACCGTATAACTGTACACTGTCTCAAAATTTTTTTTAAGCATTTGGTTAAAACATATTTGAGTTATTTGCAATTGTTTGAAGTAAACGAGAGATCATGGCCGTAATGTAAGTTAAATTTAGGAAAGCTCTGTGATTGGTCAGTTTACACATTTTACCGATAGCAGCGCTCAAGCGGCTGTGTATTCCCTGTGACAAACTTTTAACATAGATCTTTTTAACCTGTTGTAGAATTAACCTTACTGTAGTGTTGCAGTAACCTTGTTGTCATTGGCACAGTGTAATAACCTTAGAGTAAATATAGGGTAGAGGCGTACGGAAGTGTGTGTTCAACATGTCACGCGACTTTAGTGAAATATGCGCGGGAGATTTGAAACAACATTGAGAGCCAAGATAATAATTGCTTAGTAATCACAACTATGTTGGGTTATTTTGGTACCTTATGAATATATGAACTAAGGAGAACATACTACCATATTATCGCATAGTATAATTGCGTAGAAATTTCAGAACGACAAATGTAAACAATGTTTGCCACGTTACTGCTTTCCTAACACAGCTGTTTTTAATAAAGAGTAAATATTAGCTACATACTTACTATAAGGTTTTGAACTGAGATCTTGGTGACACCACGTGACTAAATATATATTCTGTCAGGTACGCCATGAGTTTAAAACATCACGACTGCATTTTAACGCCAAGAAAACATAAATAAACGACACCAAACTCCCGAGACCATGTTGGACACACATTTGTGATGTCATGTTCCCTCTACTATATTACCTCTATGATTGGCACAGTGTAATAAGTGACTCCAGAAACACTGCCAATAACTATGAAGCCATGAAGGTAGGAGTAGACAGGAGATGGCATGTTGGGACTTCCTTGAAGTCTACGTATATACGCCAGTTTTGCGCGAACACGTAGCATCAAGTAGATCGAGTAAGGTTTTCCTAAGCGTCTCGTATGATATTGATACTGTAGAATGAATGAACAGATTTGAATGAAAACTGTTACGTGCGTTGAATTCGAGTGCAAAGAGAGAACAGGTACACGTGAAATACATCTGCTAGTGTTACATTTCATGAGTTTACAGGCCATGTTTTACATTTGCTTAGTGTAAATTACGTGGTTAAGGGCTTGTTCCCGAGTTTTTTTCAGACTGGTGCCAATAACTGAAATATTTTTTAACCAAAAGTTTTAAAAAAAAATTGAGTCAATGTGCAATCACACGATGCACAATACTGTGGACGCGTTTTTTAAAATAATGTACCATTCGCCAGCAAAAAAAAAATTTCCTTCATTTTTGCTTATTTCACGACGAAAAACGGGGTACTTTGGGTAATGAAATCTAAAAAACCGTTCAGTATAATTCTACAAAAAAATTCAGCTAGAACTTATAACATATAAGTGTCAAAACTGTGCAGCGAAATTTTTATGAGTATTAGGTAGCAATAAAAAATATTTTCGAAATCACTGCAAAACTACGTACCGAGGACAATTGTTTATGCAGATAAACCTAGCGAACTAACATGAAAATACGGCTACATATGTCGTTTATTTACGCATATGTACGTCACTGACGATGTGCAGCTGCTTGCTAATAGCTATAAAACAAACATATTTGCACACAAAATGTTAAATAAATAGCGGAAACTAGCATAAATGTATTAAGTTAGTTTAACAATGGTTTCCATGCACAAACAGTAGGCGATGTCGGTACTCCCAGAAATGTGTTTCAAAACGCAATCATGTCGTTGAGCTTCAATTTTATTTCAAAATTTTGTTCTTCAATCAACGTAGAGTAAGATAAACTCGGCACATATGCTGTTAGATTAATCACTGTTACTATATTGCTCTTCAAACTGTGAGTAACATACATTGGCTCTTATGGCGGAAGCAATGTTTATGGGCTACAGTGACCACGTGTATAAACGTTCAAGCAACAAGGGCACAAATACACTAACTTCAAGTGTTTGCCTGGGCAGTATACGGTATGGCCACCCCCCTGCACGAAGTAACTGCAGATGTACACGTATAAGGTAATGCAACATGTTGCAACATTGTACTCGCCAGAATGAGTGGCTCTGATTATAGCCGCGCAATGTCTGCGTTCGGAAGCTCGGGTAGCCGACATCAGACATTGTCCGCAGGCATCTCTGCGCTTCTGTATATCTAACTGTTCCGTGACCCGGTGGCGGTCGAGGTCGTGGCTTGCAGTGGAATGCAGACGAGCCCCCTGCAGTATTTTTACCCCACTTGTTTGCCATTTAGCTACTTGATGGCTGTCGTCGAGTGTCGACGTCAAGACGACGCCGTCTGGAGGCGACATTTTAAATACCGCCATTTCATGCTCACGTGACTTTCTCGTCTTCCCTCGTCTGCGTACTTGATCGTCCGTCGAGTAGAAAATTTACGTTATTCCACAACTGTTATTTAAGTACAGTAAACTCCCGAGTATACGCCCTAATGGAGGGGGCCGATGCCTCTGATAATCCGAAACACGGATAATCCACTTTTACTCTTTTTTAGATCTTTGTAGAAAGAAAAAAAACTTCAAATTCATTCCTGCAGCAAGGCAGCAATTTAATACAGTAGGCTTTCAATTATTCACATGAATGATTCGGTGGTATGCGCTAATAATCTTGTGTGTGTGTGTGTGTGTGTATATATATATATATATATATATATATATATATATATATATATATATATATATATATATAGTAAAAAGTCACAGATATCTTAATTATTAAATATAAAAAACCCGTTAATCCATTCTCACGCTATAGACGGGATAATCTCGTTAATTCATTCATGCATGGAACTAATTGTTTCGCCTTCTGGAAAAGACTTAAATCTTCTTTAAGCCTTTTAAAACACGGTTGTGGGAATAACACGTTGGCGAAAATTATGCAAGTGAACACAGCATGCATTTATAAATAACAAAAATTATTTTTAAAAATTTTCAAATTTTTTTCGACTGTTTAAAGTAAAATATTTTGCCCGGATGATTCGCAAATCGGATAATCGGGACTCTGCTGTAAAACATTGAATTTTTTTTATATAGGAGAACTTGTAGCCTACGACATCGTTCTTCACTGTTTTTTTTTTTTGGCATGTCAGTTGGTTTAATGCCGTACTGAAAACTGAAACATGCAAATTTTAATTTTTACGAGCCATTACGCAAAATTTATGAGAGAGAAACAAGTTTCATGAGAGTAAAAATTTATGTCTAAAATAAGAAAAGTAATATCTGGTTCAAATATAGAAATAAAAAATATGACGGAAATTGCTTTAGTACGTGCCATTAAGCGATGACATCCCCTCCCACGTAGGTGTTCCGGGTTCGATTCCCGGCAGGGTGGATCCCTGGATTTTTTCGCACGTGTAATTCGTGCCGGACGATGCCGCTAGTCGGCGGGATTTCTCGGGGTTCTCCCGTTTACCCCGTCCTCATTACGGTGCTGCTTCATACTCACCTCTCATCAGCGCTGAAGACCTCGGTGTTAACTGCTGGCCAAAATCTCTTCTCTTAATTTAAGCGGTGATGCTATCATTTTATTGAACCCTTCGCTGTAGCAAAGCCCAATGCAAGCGTTGACCTCAGTCTTGAACGAATCCGGTGCACATACCTTGAGACAGGGGTGTCATTTGGCGCCACAGGGGGGTGGGATAAATGCCACCCCTGGATTTAGAATTTTATGTGTATAAATATATTTTTTGTATTTTGAAATTTAAATAATGCTAACTTAAGCACATAAAACTGAAGTTTTATTATTAAAGTATCTAATTTATACATGCTTAATTAATAAAAAAGATGCAACAAGGTCACTGTCGCCGGAAAACAAAATCTTGCCCCCCCCCCCTTCTAGAAAAACCTGAAATGACGCCCGTGCCTTGAGAAGCAACCTTGTCTGGAATGACAGTTTTAGTCATGTTTGAGGACGTGAAAATAATGCTATAGGCGGTTCGTGATGAAGTGAGCACTCGAAGAAAGTCCTGCTGAATTTCTATTTACAGCCAATTCGTATCTTTCCGCGCGTAACGTCCAACGATTGGAAACGTCTAACCTTTCTGGACATGTCACCTGATGTTTACGCGTGTAAGATAAATTGTGTAGTCGGTAGGAACCGATACAGTTTAATAAAAAAGTTTATTAATTACATAAAATACAGTTATGTCAGTTTCGGTTGATTTGGTTTCAGCATTGTTGTATTTAAATTAGAAAACACACGGAATCATATTGCGTAATTTCGCTGCCAACCATACAAACAGAAGAACAGAAGGTGTCGGACCCGTAAAATTTCAATTTTTTTTATATTCGTACCAAACACCGTTCAACTTTTGCACATAAGATAACACGTCATTTCTCGAAAAAAAAAAAAAAAAAAAAAATAACCCCCATAGTTTTTGCAAAATCACTAAGTCACGAAATGGCCATTACGGTGCAGCCAAAATAAAAAAAAAGTAATTAACTAATTAATTCAAAATTACGGGAACTTAAAGTCAGTGCATCAATGCCTTTCATGACATGTTTGACAAAAGTTAGTTTTGGATATTTCAGTAGTAGCCGAAAGTCAAAAGTTATGCAAAAATTTACTCATTTTCATCAATTTTTAAAAAATACAAAAATATGTCGCTTTGTGTTTACAAAAGTGTCTTGAAGTAGTTACCATCATTAAGTATCGATATGAATTATTTTGTTTCTGCAAGTTAATTATTTTTTATTATTTCGGCTACACCGCAACTGCCATTTTGTGACTTTGATAGGTTATTATGCTAAAACTATGGACCCTAATTTTTTCTTTATTCGGGAGAATGACATGTTATCTGATGTGTAAAAGTTGAACAGTGTTTGGCACAAATATGACATTTTGAGTTTTTACGGGTCCAACTTCCTTAATGTTCAATTATATGCAGTAACGGCTAGTGATATTTTTCAAATGTTAAAATTTTAATGCTCACTTTACTCCGGATGACCTATACCAATGTGCATGATGTCTAAAGGTCACATTCACTAGTAGTATAAAGTGTGTTTTTTATGCCGTAGATAAGCATTTTGTACGCATTTCTGCTGGTTTCTGAGGAAAACCGTAACCCCAAACATGCTGCGTGCAATTCGAGCGAAGTCTAAGTCGCACTTCAAATGCGTTTTACTATACATGTGCTCATTGTACCAACGTACCGAAAGATAACACACGCTGGAGAAGAGCGTAAGTTTCATTACGAGGGCGTGGTACATATTTCAGCGCTAAAAGCATTAATCTATAACTGTAGGTTTCTTGATGCCAACTTGAGAAAATTAAACAATAGCAATCCTAGACAATAGTTTTAAGCCAACGTTTTAAACAAAATTGTTTCCAGTCTTACGAACTTCTGAGGCACAATCTCTGACGCCGGAACTTCGTGCATTTAACTGCGGCGCAAGAGATCACGCGTAACGAATTAGTAATTCTGGATAAATATTTACTCATAAAGTTGGCAAATACTATTATCTAGGATTGTCATTGAGTATTTTTTATCCATACTGACGTAGAAAAAAGCGTAGAAATCAATAGATGTTTTCAGCGTTTATTTATCTACCACGCACTCTTAATACACCTTACTTGTTAAAAATATTGTTTCATGACCCGTCTCAGAACTATCGTACTTCACAATGTACTAACCGGATGTTTGCGAAGCTCGGATAGAAACGTGAGCTGAACTTAGCTACAAACTTTACACCAATAAAATTGTACGTTCACCGCTTATGGGTGTTGAAGTGCGGTAAATTCATAATTTTATATTTACATAAAATAGTATAAATTTCGTAGACGATATTTATGACTGCAGTTTCCTCTTACGAAACAATTTTAGCTGGCGTAGTTTTCTCATAAGAGTGCCCCAAAGTCAAAATTTGCATGTTCTGCTGCCATGCAAATAGTGAAAACCAATGGACATACGTAAGTGAAAAAATTCATAGTGAAATAACATAATGTGGGCTACGTAATAAAACATTCGAACAAAACCTGCGAACTGTTTTTGTATTTTACTACAATTGCTGAGTTTGCACCTTTTTGTCTATACTTTTGGGATTTTTTAAATTCAAAATATTACGTTATGTGTTTTAAATGTTTTATTGCATAGCTCATGGGATGTAAGTCCACGGTGAATTATTTAGTTTACGTAGGTTAGTTAGTTTTCACTATATGCATGGCAGTGTAACAAGCAAATTTTTACTTTGACACCCCGTTATGAGAAAACTATGAGAGCTGAAATTGTTTTGTAAGAGTAAAATGTTCTCACAAGTATCGTCTACAAAACTAACAATATTGCATACAAATATAAAATTTTGATTTTATCGCATTTGAACAGCCTTAAGGGCTTGGGCCCGAGTTTCTCAGCTTTCGAGAGAATTATTTTTTAAAATGCATACGAGAGTCTGTATCGTAAAATTGCTTCGTAACTTTTTTTGCAAACTGGTTTTACTATGCAATTAAATTTTTCGAGACAAACTGTATTGAAGAGTAGAGCTAATTGACCAATTAAACGGAAATTTTGTTAATTAACTAATTAGCAACTATTTAGCAGTCTTCTGACTCGACAAAATTAAGAGTACCCAGTTTAAATCAGCCATAACAAAGTTACGAAGTTATTTTACGATATCGGCTCCCATGTATGTTTTAAAAAATAACTGTCGTTAAATGCGAAGAAACTCGGGCCCATGCCCCTAAAGTGGCGCAGTATTACTGGATCAGCGGAAACCTTGCACGCTACATTAGTGCGTGGCTCGTTGTGGCGATGTGGAATTTGATGCGCGCTTCAAAGACGCCCTTATAGCGCCGTTGCTTCTGAACGTTTAACGCGTATCGCATTTAATGTACGCGGTGCGCGTAACATGTAAGCTGAACGTTCAACATTCACGAATATTGTTATTGAGTGCTGTATTCCGATTGTAATACTTAATGTTAGAATGAATTTTCTCTAAACGGTAGCCTATATTTTAAGAAGTATTTTTTCTACACTGATTCGGTATGTAAATTTCGGGACCTTAAGCTAGGTAGGAGTAAATGGTTTCTGTAATTACTAAAAGGGAATAGATTCTATTAAACCCTCTCATAGATGGGTTTAAAAATTATTTTACTAAGTTCTATTTTTCCGAAAAAAAAAATTATGATTTTTACTAGTAGAAATTTTTCTCTACGTCGGCATCTAGCCAAAATTACTATATATTTTTTTCTGTTTTGAAAAGAAAAAAAAATTGGTTTTGTAGTAAATGAAAGCAATTTTCAAAACACCTGTGCGGCAGTTATTTTTATATGTGCTCCATTTCAGGATTTAAAAACTACTCGCAAGAACAGTTTGAAAAGGGAATCTGTTGTCCAAATGTCGTGGTTCCCCACGCGCCAAGTGACTGGTGTGTTAGGTCGTTGTTGCACGTAGTCGTGTGGACGCGAGCCACGTCGCAATGCGGGACGTATGCGGTCTTCATATCGGCGCCCCCAGGGGGCCTAAGCTCGAACTGCACTCGTATACGAAATGTTAAATTTTCTGTCACAACTAGCACGATTTTAAAAAACGGTAAGCTCGAACCATACGAGAGCCCTCGTATACGACGAGACCGTGCGAGTTGGTACTCTCTCGGTAGGCACCGTTCGAAGTGACAACTCGTATACGGCGAGTGTAATTAACAGAGAACATGGCCGCCAGGGCAAACCTAAACTCCTTGAAATAAAGGGAGTTTGACGGCACACGTGGAATATAAGAATTATGTATCTGCGCGGAACACAATAAAACAGCAACAACTATAGGTCTACACACTGTTGGCGAGTGTTAAATATTAATGCTACTACCATTAGGAGAAGTAGAATACTAATAAATATGCTATGATAAAGTAGAAAGCAAAATAGCATATTAGATTTAGGGCCTACAAGGTATACACGTCAATGAATTTTATATTTCCTTAAATTTTGCGGAAGCTCTGCGTAGTATTTGCTCCTGTTTTTCTCCCAGGTATGTACGGTACTTACTGTCAGTTTGTGGTAAGCATAGTTTTTTATGTTTATATTATTACTTATCGAAATTTTATATCATAAACATTTATGTGCGACAAGCATGCAATGTGTGCAAAACAGAAATAGTTTAAAATTAAGGGGGGTTTCCCACATACTTAACGAAACTGTGGTACATGTTTACAAATGCGAAAAGTGATAGGTAGAAAAACCATAGAGATTAAAGGAGATAAAGTAAAATAAAGTGCACAACACCAAAATTCATATCAAGAGCACATTTCACATTTTAAAATGATTCATAAAATTAAAAAAAAAAAAAAAAAAAAAAAAAAAAAAAAAAAAAAAAAAAAAAAAACTAGTTCAGCTGAGTACTACTTCCAGTGTGTGATGTAAGTACTATTCTGTAAGTATTTTATTTGAATGTCCATCCATCTTTTCAATATGTCTTCAGAATGTGTTGCAAAGTTTACAAGTAGTGAAGAAAAAATTTGTAATATTCTGCTCTTACGGTCAGTAATTACTCTGTACAACTAAGATAGTTAAATTACTTTACGTTGCAAACCTAATTTTCCTATGTAAAAATACTAAACTTTATGGTGATACTAATTTAAAATTCACAGAACAAATTATATAAAATAATCTAATAAGGAGGTGGGGGGAAACTCGGTAGCTAGAACTGAGTAACATTCCAGTCTCTGGATTCCAAAAAAAGAAAGTCTGACTGTCTTATAAATCGCTAAGCATCATACGGCTATAGAAGCTATACACCGCGTCAATAGACCAATATATTTAGTGTTGGTAGCGCAAGGTGAAGTAGCACTTTCTGGAATGGCGTTTGTAAAAATGAAAATAGTAATGATACCGGGAAAATTAATATAATAAAAAAGTAATAAATTTCATAAATTCACGTAAATTGACATCTCTACATTAATGTTCTGTAATAAAATATTTCCTCACATATAAATAATTAGTTATATATTAAAATAATATTACCTGTTGCGTAATGTCAACTAAGAAATGAACCAAATTCATTAAATATTACCTTATAACATACGGAATTCTTTTTGTCAACACTGGGGAAAACGATACTAAAAATGTTACTTATTTAGAATAAAACATCAAAATCTTTAGTGCAACAACTATTTACTTTTGGCTGGGCTGGTCATATGTACGACGTAACATTTTATGTCTGGAAAATAAGTGCCGCATAAATAATGTAAAGACTCGTAAAGAACTTTTTACTAACCACTGTGTATGTATATTTGCTTACAATAAATAATTTAATGTGGTGAAATATATGTATTAAATCTATAAATACTTAACAAATTCCAAAGTAATATTATTTTGCCCGTTTTCATTTTGTTCAATTCCACGATTTTTAAATTCACCGCCACGCAAGTGTCAAAATATGAACTGGACTTGTGATTGGCGGCCTCCCGTCAAAACTTTTTACTTTCTCGCTTCATGGATGCCAACCTGACTAAACGATACACACTTCCACTCGAACGC
>PNEQ01073342.1:0-20874 GCA_003012365.1 Medauroidea extradentata | reverse complement strand
CATTATTTTGGAACTTTTAAAAAGGGGTCTACAGGATTCAGTCTGTTTTCTCCCGTGAATTATTCTTACAGCTCTCTTCTGCATACGGAAAACATTATTTCTGTCAGAGGAGTTACCCCAAAACATGACGCCATAAGTCATAATAGAGTGAAAATATGCAAAGTATACAGTCAACACCGAATCTTTGTTTAGTATACCTAATACATTACGTAGAGTGAAACATGCAGAGCTCAGTTTTGGAATGATATATTCAATATGTGTTTTCCAATTCAGATGACAATCAACATATAAACCCAAAAACTTTGTGTCTGTGGCTTTATTGATTTCTGCAGTGCCGCAATGAACATTTATCGTTGGCTGATTACTATTTTTTGTTGCAAACTGTAAGAAATGGTTTTTTTCTGTGTTAAGGTTTAATTTGTTTCCTATAAACCATGCATCTAATTCTGTAAAAGTGGTGTTGGCTAGTTGATTAAGTTCTTCACTATCGGCCTGTATAGCCTACAGTGAGAGGGGACAGAAGTAGAATGGTCGGAGGATGTGAAGGAGGATGGTGCGTGGAACGCTGTCTACGCTGGTGAAAATAGTTGAGGGAATGGAATGTGGTGTTTATGTAGAAGTTGGTGCCGGTGATGAAGGTGTGGAGGTTCAAGCATGTGTTAGAGAGAGTGGCGATCTGAGAAACGAATGACTTGACTCTGAAAGTGAGCATAATCGTAAGTTATGAATGGTTAATTAAGCAAGTTAAACATATTTCTGATGCAGTGTAAAAATTAATTACTTATGACATTAAATAACAAAACAAGTACCGGTACTCTGTGAATCTATTTTAAAGTAATAAATTTATTGCATAGAATAGAATTTAGAAAATATGGCTGTATAACTTTCCAATTATAATGAGGACCATGACTGATTATTATAGACTATGTGTACAGTCCTAGTCATCACGTTTATCTTTGATCCACATTATTTGCCCGCTATTTGGCAGAGCTGAATACGGGTAGTTGTGAAAGATATTTATTTTATAAAGAAATGTTTTCATGGCAGTGTTAATACTTAGTTTTGTAGGTTTTTATGCAAATTTTTTGTTCCGTCTGTGTTGCCGTTTGTAGTTAACTTTTTAGTTTAATTTGACAACTTTTGCGAGATTTCCCTCCAAAGTATTGTGTCGTGTTCGCGAGGTAGAAAATGCCATTGCTGCGAGGAAAACCTTTCGAGCCTGTAAAACCTGCAAGCGATTTCAGGGATGACGAAGAATTGTTTCCATGTGATATGACGGATGAAGTATTCCGGACATACGAGTGAGTATACTCTTAGTGTCTGTTGCTCCACTATTGATCTTTTAGGGTTTTAGAAATTTGCGTATTGTTCTACGGTATGCCATTAATATTGCACTGTACGCAGTTAATTATTGTGGACTAGTTGAGATAGTTGCTGCGAATATGTATTACTAAGAAGGAAGTTCGAATAGTATTAAGGCCATAGTTGGTTTTTTTGTGTGTTTATTCCCTATCGTTATATTTTCGGATAGTGTAACTTTCAGGAGGGCAACAATTTTTTGAAAAATACCGTGAATATTTTGTTACAACCGTTTGTGTATCAATGACATAGAATGAAATGAATAAATAGCAGCTGATACTGTCAGTGATGATACCTTATTGTACCTGAGTTGTGTAAGATAGTGGCGACTGTGAAATTGTGACGTAGCTCTTCCGTCGTGTGCATGTTGTACTTCTAGATAAGTTTCATGCAACATATTTATTCCTTCGTTATAGAAATGATTTCTTACTTATTATAATTGAACTGTATGCTGGAACTATGCTCTTTGCTGTTGACATATTAAATTTATTAAAGGAACAAGGAATGACCTTAAACAGCAGAGCCGATAACTATGAATATGTTATGCGACGGGTTTGCCTTTTATAAAATAAATATTGTTAAACTAACTTCAATAAATACTGAAGTCTCGTTGCAAAACAAATCTATCATTGGATAATAGCAAAGAAATGAAACCAGTTAAATCAAATTTTTAGAATTGATGAGCATCTATGTTGGAGAAATAATTTTGGAAATTTAATGTCTGAATTAAATATAGGTATTTTTACATTTCATTGTACGAGTACTAGAGTTGATTCCAAGATAGGCTGCTGTTAAATAGGTATAGGTCTTTTGGGGTAAAGTGAGCACTAAAAATTTAACTTTTAAAATATATCAGTTGGTGTACGTGTAATTGAACGTCAATATAGTTTCCTTAGTGTTTGTATGGTTGGCAGCAACATTATACAATATAGCAGGGCTTTTTTGAGTGCTTACTTTATCCCGAATCACCCACACTTTTCTCATTTTCATGCTTTGATTTTTTTATTGCATACTTTTTTGGGGCAACTCTGCAATAGCTAAAAACATTTTCAAACTTTTTAATTTAAGAAAATTAAACTGTGGTAAACCATGTATAATACAGACTATCTAGTAAATGTTTATCCATATAAATAAAATATTAACATTACTATGTTATTGATACTAGTTTGTATGAAAGAATATTGGCAAAATTTTAAGACTACCACTAATAATAATAATACTAATAATTTTCTTGCTATTGGGCAGGCGCCCGATGGCAAGCATCCAAACACTCCAACATCCTCTCCAAAGCCCTCCTAAACTGTCCCACACCCTGCAACGACACCACCTCCCGCAACAAATTCCATTCCCTGACCGTCCTGACCTGCATCGACTGTAGTCCCCATCCCGTCCTCCGCCAGACCCGCTGTATGTTGTTGCCTTTACCCGTATATCCACCCTTATCTAGATGTTCAGCTAGTGCACTCCACTGCGCCATAAACCGTGGTTACTTTGACAACTCAGAATTTTGAATTTTATGTCGTTTAGTGACGAAAGTTTCAGACAGTACCTGTAAGGATCAAAGGCAGTTAGTTAACTAATCCGCTCAGAATATCTATTTATTTACCAGAAAACCCAAAAGCTAATATTTTGAGTGGTCAAAGTAACCCCGAAAATGTACAAAGTAACCCCCGTTTACGGTATAACATATGAAACAAATATAATTTTCATTATCCTACCTTTTCACTTAATTATGTTCATAAAAAAATATAAATTACATGTTAGTTAAATTTTCAACAAGTTACCTGAAGATATAGAAACTATTGTTAATGGAAGTGCAGAAAAAAAAATTCTAGTCTTCGGTAAATGAATTTTTAAATGATTGACTGTATCCCAGAACAAAAAGTAGTATCAGAAGCAACAAAATGTAATTTTTATCGTAATTGTTTTCTGTTTGGTTTGTCATGGTGTCTGAGTTCGAATTAGTTTGGTTAATCTGAAGTTTATTGGTCTCTATCTCTGTGAGGAAATTGACACCCTCTCACCTCCCCTCTAGAACACTTCTAGTCTTGCAACAAGTATTTGTCTTATAAAGTCATTATTTGGAACAGCAGGATATAGGACTTAAATATTGGTGCAATGCTGTTTCAAAAGATAGGTAGCGTTATTTTAAGTGTCTTGGGACTTAAGACGCCCAAAGCGGAACATCGTTGCCTACAGGGAACTTTCAGCAGCGAACCAGTCACTTTATTATTTAATAAAGAAGCTAAAACAGTGCTGTGGGGTCTGGTGCTTTAAAAATCCTGCAACAAAATTTTCCTTCTTGAAAATAAAAGTGAAATGGCTAGTGTTTGCAGTTTTGTCCTTTACGAAATCAACATTTCAAATACTTACAGTTAAGTAGTAAATGGAACCCAGCAGCCAGACACGGTGGCAGATCCAGCATTTTGTCAAGCTGCCGAAGAAGGGGGGGGGGGAGCTGTGCCAAGGTGGATAGAGCGCCAAAGCAACAGTGAATTTTCACAATTTCCGACTTAACTTTTTCTCCTCACTTAATATCGAACATCAAGGTTCGACAATCCGGAAATGATACTTTTGTACAACTTATTATATTACTACATAATCACAGACTGTCGTATTTTTGGAGCAGTGATGGCAGATAGGAAAAATATATTGTTCCTATCTGCCTTCACTGTTCCAAAAATAAAAAAGTCTGTGACTATGTAATAAAGTAAGAAGGCGTACAAAAGTGTAATCTATGGATTGTCGAGCCTTGATTTTCTTTAAGTGAGGGAAAAATTTTTATGACAAAAATATTGATAATTCTCTGCTTTGGTGCTCTATCTCCCTTAAAAAGTGTGTATACATACACTCCAAGCCTAAAGCAGGGGGTCCGGCAGCCTTCTCCCAAGAAAATTTGAATTTATAGATGCAAAATTTAGTAAATGAAGTTTCCAAACAAAAAAAATAGAATTAGACTATATAAATAAGAAATTTATAAGTTTTTAAAAATAAATTATATCTTAAATAGTGAATTGTGGAATTAAAAAAAAACCTTTCAGGCTTCTGGGTCTACTTGCCTGTATATGTATGTTGGCACTTGAAACACAGGTACAGTAGTCCTGTAATTTATGAATCACAAGCCATATTTCTCAATCATTATTTATAGGCATTACAGAAAAAAAAAACATTAAAGGAAAACCATCCCCACAGTAAAACACTTTTATTAAAGGTTTTTTTTTTTTTTTCAATTTTGTATTGAGATGCATTACTGCAATTGTTAATTTTGCCCAGCCCAATTAAACTACTTGTATTCATTAGTTTTTACTACATTTTACAAAACATATCTGTACCATTTTCAACATTTCTTTGTGGATGTTGGCCAAAGCTAGTCCACTAAGTCTTGACACCTGCCCCGTTTACATGGTGGATGGAGAAGTTGGGAAAGAAAGGGTGGGGGTGGCTCACATTCATAAACTTAATGGTATGGTTCAATCTTATTTTCCTTTAAAATAAACTATTTCATATTTTAGTAGCAAGTTTCATGATTTCACTGATTGACAAACAAGACGAAACAACAGTTTGATTTATTGTAGTCTATTTACTTTCATACAATACATATTTCTTCACCCTACTGCAGGGGAAAAAAATGCATAAAAAATATAACACTTTCTGAAAACTACAAATAAATACGTCTGAATACAGAAGCAAATCTAGGAACTGAAGGGTGAAAAAAGTAGCAAAGAGGGGGTGGGGGAGGTCTTGCATTTATAAACTTAACAATATTTACATTCCATACTTTTATTCTTTAAAATAATCTTTTCCATATTCGTTGCAGCAAGTTAAATTATATCATTGATTTGCAAACATCGTATAAACAACGGCTTGATTTGTTATAGTCTTTTCAATTGCGTAAAATACACATTATTATTTGATCATTAAAAAAAAAAAACAGAAAAAAGTGTAGAAATGTGTCACTTTTTGGAACCTGCAATCATATAAAAATATTGGGTATTAATAACGAATTTGCTTCGGCTTTGCTTTGCATTTACTTCTTCTGAAATAATTTTCTCTGCACTCAATATTTGAATTTGGCGTACACGTTGAATTTTTATCCAGCGGTTTAAGAAATGTAAGAAATTTCACTTTAAGAAACCGTAATTTAAACTACCAGAAAATAATTTACTAAATGTGCCTACATTAGCCAATGAAATTAAGCCTACTGGGAAAAAAATAGCAACTGTTTTAACTATTTTAGGATATCACTCATGCACATTCTACCTATCACTCGCACCTACTGCAATATATAATCAAAGCAAAAGTTGTGAGCTATTGCTTGGAACAAGTGGCTACTCCACACCCAGATCTAAGGTTAGACTGAACCTATAGTTTCCGAAAATCTGGCTTCTCGTTTTAACTCCCTCCCCGCCAACAGTTTATCCCTAGGCCTAGCTGTCGAACATGTGTACAAGTACAATCCGTTATTATGTGCCATACCGAGAAAATACTATAAAAATAAAGGGAAAAAACAGCTGAATCACATAAATGTAACAACAGAATAGCCTGTGTTTGTTGTTAAAGAAGGTGAAATAAAAGTTACGAAAAAGTCACATTTGTTTTAGTGTTCGTTCCAGCTTAAGGAATGTCTACTGTGTAACAGAAACAGAATACCCTCAACCTCATGGTCTGAAAACGCGACTGCACCCCTGAGAGACCTCGAGTGTCGACGGGTCATAAAACAAAATGTGACATTTCAGGGCCGCATTTCATTACTGCTGATTTCACTGATTCAGTAATCTCAGCAACGTCAGCAGCAGTCCCAAAACTGCCGAGGTCACTACCAGTTAGACGAGTACTGAGATCACTGGAGCTTCAGAGGTTGTGTAGTGTCGGCAAAATAAGTGGTGGTGGGAGTTTAAAAATGAGTGAAGAACTTATGGATGTTACAAAGGTTGGATGAGATAATTACAGGATTTTTGTGGCTGTGGGACATGCACAACAATCTAACTAAAGTAATACAAGGTCAATGTAACTATACGCCTGTGTATATAAGTGTGTATACTTATTAATAGAAGAGGTTAGAACAACCATGCATTCGTAAACTACCCACATTTTTGGGTGTAATACAATTTAATAAATTGCGTTTCAAGCCACATTGGTTCTCTTATATCAGTTGATTCAATTTATTGTTTATATTTACAACCTCTTGTATTACTGTATTGCCGATTGTTCCGAAACTATTCTCACTGAGACAAACACAATTTACACTGGCACTGAAACTGTCCCGATACTGCTGGCAGTGAAATCAGTAATCTCAGTACCTAGTAATGGAACGCCGCTTAGAACTTGAAAACTGTAATACAACAGTAAACATGGCTGAGCAACAATCACTGTGTGACTAGCACGGTATTGGATATCAAAGTTGTATTCTTGAAAGTGTTCTATCCATCGAGCTATTTGTTTTTCGGGATTCTTAAAGTTCAGTAGCCAGTGTCTGTCATATAAGTAGTGGTGGAAATGTGATATGGACTTCACCATTGCCAATAGCTCCCTGCGAGTGACACAATAGTTTCTCTCTGGTTTCTGCGACTCTTTGCTGAAATATACTAGAGGCTTCTCTACTCCATCTTGAACCTGTGATGGCACAGCACCGATGCCTACATCACTCGCTTCTGTGTCCAATTCAAACTTGCCTTTTTTATCAGGGAAGCCCAAAACTGGAGGTGACGTTAACACTTCTTTTAATTTTCTGAAAGCGACAGTGGTCCACAGAAATTTTCTTTTGGCTTCAGTAAGCTCATGTTGTGGCTTGGCAATCGTAGCAAATCCATGTACAAACTGCCGATAATAAGCACAGAGTCCTAGAAATCTTCTCACCTGTGTCCTGTCTGTTGGTTGTGGCCAGTCTTTTATTGCCCTGGTTTTTTCTGGGTCAGTCTGGATTCCATCAGCTGATACCACATGCCCTAGGAAACTAGCTTTCTTTTGGAACAGGTGGCACTTCTTGGGAACCAGCTTCAGATTTGCAGCAGCCACTTTCTGGAACACGGAATCTTATCTGGTAAGATGTTCTTCAAATGTTTTACCTGTGACCACGATGTCATCTAAGTAAACTTGGCAAACTTCTAGTGGTAGAATCTTTTCCATTAGTCGTTCGAAGGTAACAGGGGCATTGCATAGCCCAAACGGCATGACTTTGAACTGCCGAGTTCCTTTCCCTTGCGCAGAGAAGGCTGTCTTCTCCCAATCCTCTTGTGCCACCTCACATTGCCAATAGACACTCTTCATGCCAAGTGTAGAGAACCAACTTGACCCTGTCCAGCTGTACAATGTCTCATCAATCCGGGGGAGGGGGTAGCAGTCTTTTTTGGTCGCCTCATTCAGCCTGCAGTAATCCATGCAAAATCTTGTGGACCCATAATTCTTCTTAACTAGCACAACAAGTGACGACCAAGGGCTGACAGACGGCTCGATCACATCCAAGTCCTTCATTTCTTTCAAGATGCCATCCACAGTCTCTTGCGTAGCCAGAGGCAGTCACCTTGGGGGTTGTTTGTTTGGCCTAGCTTCTCCTGTATCAATGTGGTGTTGTGCAGCAGATGTTCTGCCAAGGTCAAGTGGCCCACATGAGAAAGTTTTCTTATTTTTCTTCAGAAGTTCTGTGACAGCTCTTTCTTGTTTCCAGTTCAGGTTTTCTCCGGTTCTAGTCAGTAGTTCTTTGAGTGGTTTTGGCATAGTCCCATCAAAGTCGCCTGGCTTGATGGCTCCTTGGTCGGTTGTAGTTATTTGGGAGGTACTTGATTGCACACAGCTATTGTGGCCCTGTCCTCAAGCTGGATTTACCCTGTCCGACAAGTTGGCCATTCGAACAGGTAGATTTCCAGAGACCGGCGAAACCAATGTTCTTGCTACCACCGCTTCATCAGGTATGTCACTTCCCCTTTCCATATGTTAGACCAGAGCTACATGCTGCACAAAATTGCCTTGACAGTGTGCAGTGATAATCTCACTGGACGCCGACAAAACTGTTGTCTCACAACAGGCCACTTGGCAGCTGGTCGGCGTGTATAGTTCGCTTCGTGGCATCATTACCAGTTCTCGGTTGCCAGCCCTTAGTACTCCCGACCGAGTATCTATACAGCACTCTAACTTGCGCAACACATCCAGGCCAAATAAACACTCATCAATTTCGGCTATGTACACTTCGTGCTCAATGCAGAGGTCACCCAACTTCAACTGTACCTTTTTCATCCCCTACACTGGTGTGGTCTCGCCTGTCACTGTCGTCAGAAACCTTTGTCTGTAATGATGGTCCTGTGACCGCTGGAAAGAAGGCCCCAAGATGTCCTGTTGGGCAACACTAATGGTTGCTCCAGTGTCTACCACCATGGGGCAAGAAACATTATCCAGACTGCCCTCCGCTAGGATTGCATCAAAATCTTGTTTCACTGAGCGTACTTGAAGATATACTGGGGCCTTACCTCCTGCAGTCACCGACCTTTGTCCTTTAAGACAGGTGCTTACATGTTTACCGAGAGCTGGGCGGGTTGATAACCCTCACCCTGCTCTTGGTTTCTGTTTTTCTGTAGCCATCGCGGACACTGGGCCCTTAGGTGTCCAGGTTCTCCACATTCCCAACAGCTTGGTCGCCCCTGTTGTCGAGGGTGGGGTGTGATCTATGTGATTCTATGCATCATGGTTTCCATTCTCTTAAGGATGTTCTCGAAGTGGTTATCTCTCTCGTCGCCCGACAGTGTAACCGCGTGCACAGCACGCCGAGTTGATGGCCCTCTTGCAGATTCGACCTCCAGTGCTCTGGCCAGGGCATCTTGCATAGACCTTGGGGTGGCCAGGCGCACTGCTTGGTGCACCTCTACATCGGCGATGGCATCGACGAAGAAGCCAACTGCTATGATATCTCGTACCTGTTCTGGACACCCCTCGAGCGACAAATGGGCGAGTCGCACAATGTCATGCCACAATTCTTGCAGTGGCTCCCCTGATCTCTGGGAGCGGCTCCTTAGTTGGGCATGGTGAGCATGTCGTTAGTACTTGTTTCCGAAGCGCAGCTCCAGGGCAGTAACTAATGTGGAGTATTCCAGACGTTGTTGTTCTGGAAGCGACTGGAGTATACTGAGGGCAGGTCCCCTCAGCACAGCAGCAAGATTGTAGGCACGTTGCTGGTCAGACCAACCATTTATGGTTGCCACAATCTCGAACTCATGATACTCTTGCCACGGAGTCTGGCCATCGTAAGGAGCAGGCTTGACCGAAATCCCCTTTGCTATGTCGGATACTGGCACACTAGATACACAAACATGTTGCAGCTCTTATTCTGCCCGATTGGGGATCCCACTAGAGCCTGGTTTGGACTTCGTGATCTTCTCTTCGTCGACTTCATGTTTTGATTCAGTACTTGTCATGTCGTCTTCCCCACTTATAAGATGGCCACCTTCTTTACGATTGAGAAGTTCTTGACACTCCTTCCTCAGTTCATCCTTTTGTTGCTGCATGCTATTTTTCACATAATCCACTTTCTGGTTCATATTGTCTATCTCTTCCTTTACGCTGCCTACCTTCTCGTTTACAACATCTATTGGGGGCCACGGTGGCTGAATGGTCAGACCATTCGCCTCCCACCAAAGCGATCCAGGTTCGGTCCCTGGATTTTTTCATGTGGGAATCGTGCCAGACGATGCCGTTGGTCGGCGGGTTTTCTTGGGTATCTCCTGTTTCCTCCGCCCTTTTATTCCGTTGCTGCTCCATACTCACTTCATGTCACCCTTCACCAGCACTAAAGTCCTCGATGTTAAGCGCTGACCAAAATCTCACTCGCTCACTACAGCATCTGTTTCCTTAACTGCACTATCTATTTTCTTAACCACATTTTGATTTACATTATCTATTTTCTTAACCACATTTTGATTTACACTATCTATTTTCTCATTTACACTATCTATTTTCTTATCCACACAATCTATTTTTTTTATCCATATTTTAATTTACACTACCTATTTTCGTATCTACATTCTTAATTTGCATATTTACATTTTCATTTACTCTATCTTTTACACTATCTGTTTTCTTCTCTACACTTTCTTTGACTGAACTCATTTTGCCAACCAACCGGCCACTCATTCCCTCTATGATGGCCTTTAAGTGCTTCTATTTCTGCCGACATGCTTCTTGTAATCATTCATCTTTACAATTGCAATTTAAACATACAATTTATTAAGTGGCTCAATTTAATTAAATAGTTATTGTGTGCAATGATTTAATTTACAGAATTAGTTATGGAATTAATTTATGCCTCTATCCCACTTCTGACACCAGTGTTACACGTTTAGCAAAAACTTTTCATGTGGGCAATCATCTGAGCTCTTTGGGATGAGTTCTTATAATTAGAAATAAAAGAGTTGAATTAGGTTATTGATTTACTATCTCACAAATCTTACAAATACACATACAACAGCAATCAACTGTAACTCTCACAACGTAATTAGTTATGCACACAATTACTACTGTGTCACAGAATAGTTAATTAACTTTGACACTTAAAGCACAAGAATATTTACCATTAATCAAAGACTACAAATCACAATAAAAATTCAGTCATATATCCAATCAACATTCTCTTAAATAGCGACAATGTACAAGCTTATCAGTCGGAAATGGTGATGGCTCACCATTTGCTGCGCAGCACCCCGAGTTCAGCACTGTCTTCACTCCTGAGGTCTTCGGTTCGACTCCCGTCGCATAGCTCCTTGTTGTCCGTCAACCAGCAGCAGCAGTACTCTTGTTCCGCCCAATACTGCTCCGAAGGTATGAGCCTATAGCCTCACAGTAGACTCTGACATCACCAAGATGTCTTCACCAGTCTCTCTCCACAAGTGTAACACCTTCCTCTAGCACGACCAATAGCGAACTCTGCCCAAATCTGTTGATTAGGGGCTTATATACTTCCGCAAAACTCCGGGGATTAACCGAATTACAGGGGTCTAACAATAGACATTACATCATGCTTCAGACGTGACCTGAGTCTCGTAGGCCGATTTCATAGGGTAAAAGCGAAGTTGGAACAGGTCTATGGCGTAGTTTCAGCGGGGTTCCCATCACGTAGTCGCCCGGCTTGTGAATCAAAATCATGGGCTAGTCCATAAGGTGTTCCGACACAGCTTCCAACCAACCACCTAGTCCTCAGAGACACAGTATGCAACAGTACGATTTAATAAATTGCGTTTCAAGCCAAATAGGTTCTTTTATATTAGTTGATTCAATTTATTGTTTATATTTACAACCTCTTATATTACTGTATTGCCGATTGTTCCAAAATTATTGTCACTGAGACAAACACAATTTCCACTGACACTGAAACTGTCCTGATACTGCTGGCGGTAAACTCGGTAATCTCAGTAGTAATGGAACGCTGCCTAGAAGTTGAAAACTATAATACAACAGTAAACATTGGCTGAGCAACAATAACTGTGTAAAAATAATCATCACAGAGGATTTTTAAAGTTGGAATAGAAAAAAACTGATAACATTGATTTTAAACAAATTTCATAACTTAAGGAAAACATTCATTCCTTAATGTTACTGTTTTATATTATTTCCCTTTAAACATTAATTCTCTCCAGTGCAAATTCTGATCAGAAAAATGGGAGAAGCAGGCATTGAGCCACTCAAGGGCTCCCCCCCCAATCCGCCACTGGTCAGACATGAAATCATTCTTAAATGTTGTTTCTACACACGCAACTAACAACAATGTAGCACAGTTATATTGTCCATGTAACTGCAAAATGTTGTATCCCACGATGTTGGAGTTTTACTGAAAGCACTTTCTGTAAATGTCATGGGAGAAAGAACATTTCGATCTGCATCAAAGTAAACAAAAGATTATTTCTTGACAGTATTGAAGTGTTTAACATGACTTATGCTCTAATGTAGCAATATGTTGATTTCAAATAAACCAAGGGTTACGACATACAGTAATGCTTTTCAATGGACGATACGACGACTTAGTTTATACGCATCATTTTGTAACAGAGGCGGACAAAGTTGTGTGAATACGCAAGGGTTCACCTGGACGTAGTGCCTACATCTGTCGTAAGCAGGATCATGTCGAGACAAGACCACTGTAATAGAAGTGCTGCGTGTGTCTTCAGTACAGTCATGTTTGTTGCAGGGAGCTATGTGAGAGGATCATCTTGTGCAACTCTGTTGATTGGTCGTGTACTGTCACTGGCAAGTCTGGTCTCACCTACTTGGAGGCCCTGGAGAGTGAAGAGAATGCTGCGCGGAGTCTTGAGGATCTGCCCCCGCAGGTGAGCGTCGTTCCTTACATTTACGAGTGGTTCTTGATGTATTGCTATTTACGATACTAAATTCCCAACTGTTCAGGTTTAGTACGTACAAGAGAGAGTATCTGGAGGTGGTTAATTTTTAACATGAAAATATGTAGTTCCCAAATTATAATTTGTTAAATGTTCATCGTAATAGTACTAAATTTTTTGTTCTACTATGTTATACCATGCTGTAGAGCACAGAGTTTTTGATCAATCCTTTACGGTATCTGTATAGAAACTTGGGATAGATGGTCAGATGATTTAGAAGTACAACATTAATATTGCCATTTAAAAATATCGGGAAATAAAGTTTGCTACAAAATGACCCAAATAGAAATTCTTGAACCAGTTCGTATTAATAATAAAAACAAGGTATTAGTAACTGAACAACTTAATTGCTACGTGTACACAGTACTTTATTCTTATTCACTTCTTAATTTTTAGAGGTATGGAATTTCAATTAATTTTGTGAATTGTTAATGTTTAAATGTTGTGACACATGAAATATGACCTTTATGTTAAGTGCGTTGACGGTAGATTTAACTTGTTTTAAAAGTTACAGAAATGTATTTTAACCACTAAAAATGTAATTTTATGCTAAATGAGGAGTTTTAAAAGTGTTTGTAATATTTTACCGTATTTTTAAAGCCCCGACACAATTTAATGACAACATGGCGATTCTATGCCGAGAACGAGTCACTAATTATTATTAAATGGTTTTATCGAGAATTGTAATTACAGTTAATGTAATACTTTTTAATTGCTGATTGTTATTCTATTAGTATTTGAGTAGTAATTTAACTATATTTTTGTTTACTTATAATGCTTAACATGTTTTTCACTACTTTAACTAACGATTGGAGAGTACGGCTTTGTAGTCCTTATTTTCATGTATGCTACAGGGACTTTTTGGTGACATCTTTGAATGAATGGCGACATAATATTTTACGCCCTATGTAAATAGTTTTAATTTGGGCCCATCCTAAAGGTAGGATCTGAGATAGTGCCACCAAAAGATAGTACATATTTTAGGTTCGTCGACCATGTAAGAAGAGGGTCGAACTGTAGGAACTATAAACAGAAATTTAATAGTGAACTTCTAGAATGAAGAAGATGCCGATATAAGCCATTTTGGCCATATATGTGAAAAACCAGAACTTTACCATGTCACCCGAATTGCAACATATAACTGCGAATTTCAGTATTGTGTTTCAAACTTTTTTCAATTGAGTGTTTTCGGGATGATTTAAGTTGAACTTTTTGAGAACTTAAATTATTTATTTTCTTAGTTTTGGACATTTCCGCAAGATATTTACTGTTTAGAAACCTGTACCCAGAGAGGTCCTGTGAAAATTAGTATTTGTAATTGAGCAACCGAGGAAATATTGGAGACATTTATTGAAACTGTTATTTGAACCCTGAGGATATTTTTCAAGTATTTTGAGTGATACTAATTATTTGCAATTAATTATTTTAACTTTGGATCACGAACTTCAGAAACGGTTTGATTTTAAATGCTATGATTTAATTTTGGATTTCAGTCAGTTCCCTAGCACGTTTGCGAACCTTTTCTAAGTGTTAAATCCTTTTTGATTTTAAAATTATGTTTTGTTTGTTTTGTGTGTCTAATGTTAATGTGGATAGTTAGTTGTTACCGGCTACGCACCTACACTACCCTGAACCTAAAACACATTAACACTACTTATTGAGGTTATCATAGAGAATATAAATAAATATATATCACAGTTGTTTGTCACAGTGTCAGCCCAACGTGGTAGCTCGAAAATAAGTTCTGTTATCCTCATTACTAATTGTGCCAGAGATTTTGTACAGTTAATTCAAACATGGAAGGCGAGAGTAAGTCATACTTTTTGCGCAGTTCTGTTGCGGAGGAACGTAGACTACTCAGAGAGGGAGTAAATTTAATGGAATGTAGGAGGGGCAGGAGATAATGCCTTTGAGACTAGTGTGGAGGAGGTACTAAGTGCCCCTCGAGTTTAAAGTTCACCTCCACCAGGTTTCCCTAACCTCGACACCGACCAAGAGTTCACCACCTCACGTCCTAATACGTTAGAGGATATAGCCTCGATGATAGGGAATCGCACCCTTAGTCAAAGTAACTTAGAGACAAAATTAGAGGCCAAATTAGAGGCTAGTCAACGTAGCTTACAGGCTAGTCAACGCAATTTAGAGGCCAAATTAGAGGCTAGTCAAAGGCAGTTGAACGACAAACTCAAAGTTCAAACGAAGCAGTTGTCCCATATGGCCACTCAAGAAGTTCACGGCCTGCACAGGGAACACCTATCCAGATATATAGATGAACAAGCTCAGAACACTTCCCTAATTTCTGACTTACAAAGGGTAGTAGAGTCCACACGTGAAGAATTTACTCTACAACTATCTGATGTGGAGCACTGTGTACAGGTACTTGAGAAACAGGCTAGCTCCGATAACACTGTCCAGGTCAACCAAATATCTGAAGAAGTTGACAGATAAGTTGAAAGTTATGACTGGCATTTAGGCACTAAAATCGAAGGTATTGCTAAATCAGTGAAACAAAAGTTGAAAGTCAGGCTAGGACAGAATGCCTAGAAGAGCGAGTTAAACACCTGGTAAACAAAATTGGTGTTGAAACACACACTACTACATCAGATTTAAATGTTACCACTGTCGAACATACTATAACTACCGCGCAGTTACCAGTGAGCACTAGCTGCAACAACAGTATCCCAACAGCTAATCTTGCTCATCACCCAGCTAAGCCGTGGGCTGAGAATATTCCTAAATTTTCAGGGAAGCTGTATGAAAACCCTGTCAATTATATAAAAAAAACTGGATGAATACACAACTTTATTTTCACTAACCGATTGTGAAATATTGAAATGTCTTAACTTCAGCTTGAAAAATACTGCATATTACTGGTGGGAAGTACTGAAGGAGAACGTAAAATCCTGTACACTATTTAAAGATCTTTCCTGTCAGAGTTCTGGAGTCTACGCGTTTAGGGACTAGTCCGATCCCATCTATCACAGAAGTATGATCCTAACAAAGGCAGAACAATAGAGGAGCATTTCAATTTTATTTTTGAACTGACTCGAAGTTTCACCAATCCCATGAGTTTAGACTAGTTTTGTGGATTTAGTAATTTCGAAGTTACCCGTCAGTTATCAGAGACAATTCACTAGTTGTAAATTTAGGGACGTAGCTGACTTCTGTTATCATTTGCTGAAAGCTGATCAGCTGGAGAAAAATGTCCGAACACCTCAACCCAGGGAAAATGAAGTGGTACTACAAATTCAGAACAGACCACCTCTGTACCAGCCACCAAATCAGCACATCCCAGCTAATCACACTAATCTGCCACCTTATAGGTTTCATGGTCAAAGGAATCAGGAGGTGAACAACCAGTCTAAGGGCTCAAGACAAACAACTGCTTAGCCTAGAGTGAACCTGATCAACTGGAGAACACCCTCGAACAAGTACCGAGGTAAATATAATGCCTACCGAGGGCCGAGATATTACAGAGGCCAGGTACACCCGAATGGTAACAAGTGGAATGACAATTATGTCGTTAAATTGGGAAGAGGAAAGGAGAGAGAAGGTAGAGACTACCACGTCAATAAACTGGGAACTGGAGAGACACACAGGGAAGGTCAGACTTGAAGGAAGTCCCCTATACTAACACCCTAATATACCACAATAGCAGATGAGGAACCAACGAGACAGGCGTCCACTGAACTAAAAGAGATCGCTTGAATCAGACCAGGAAAGTACTGATTCAGAGACAGGTCCACGATTTTCTTACAGATATGGTAAATGGGCACACCATCATGGTAGTGCACCTACATCACCAAATCGCAGTCATTCAGCCTGTCAGTCGTGCAGCCTGTAAATCATTCAGCCTGTCGGTCGTTCAGCCTGTCAGTCGTGCAGCCTGTCAGTCGTTCAGCCTGTCAGTCGTTCAGCCTGTCAGTCGTTCAGCCTGTCAGTCGTTCAGCCTGTCAGTCGTTCAGCCTGTCAGTCGTTCAGCCTGTCAGTCGTTCAGCCTGTCAGTCGTTCAGCCTGTCAGTCGTTCAGCCTGTGTTCACATTTATGTATAGAGATTTTTTTTTTTTCCAAAGTAACAGAGGAGTACATAGAGAAACCATTTCTCTAGGTTTTAATTTCAACTGGTGGTGTGTAAACGTGATTATTATTTTTTTTTTATATAATTTAACTTCACAGATTGCAATTAACAACACTTGCAATGAAATAAAATTTGATGACCAAATATTGCTATTTTAGAGGTACAGAAAGCATAGAAGATTTCATACACAGTATACAGTAATGCAAACATATTATAGAACATTCAAAATTTAAAGTTAAAAAGATAAAATTAATTTACGACAAAATGTATTGCAGTATATAATGTCTGAATCATGCAGTAATTAATTAATTTTCAGTCATAAAAAATGCATCAAAATTTGGAAAGTTGCAATTAATATGTTTTGGATGACATATGTGTCATACCATCATGTTGTGTTTGCTGCAGGGCTGTGCTACTTCCTTTAATATCACAGTGATATTAGTGTTTTGATAGACCATTCTGCCATTCTTGAATGTTCAACATAAAATGTTAAATTATTTAGGTACATGTTACAACCATTTAGTTATTAACGTCGTCATAGTGATAGTAGATATCTTGTTTGTTGAGTATGCTAAACAAGCGACTGTAAAGTCTATCCCATGTAAGAATTACGTATTTTGACAGCTGATGCTACCAATATTGTAACACTTTCCAAACATGTGGCAACATTTAAAACAACAAGATGTGTTCTTGTGCCCTGATGAAGCAGTAGTTGCAGCCCTGATCAACAAATTGGTTAACTTCCATCGCCAATGTTGAAAATAGTGTGTGTTATACGTGAAAAATTAGCAAGCATTTTGGAGGAAACATGATATAGTAACATGGCTCAGTATCCAGCATTAGTCAGTTAACTATTTTATTCTACTCAAATCGCGTAGTTTTATAACTAATTTATGAACGACCACACAGTTATCAGTCGACCTGTAACCATAACAAAGGACTGCCATTTACGAGTGGGACAAAGTGACTGTGATCGTGTGTGTTTGAGATTCGTATAATGTGTTACTTTAATATTTGTGCGTGTATTTAATATATTGCAATGTGGAGATTATAAAACCCAGTCTGTAATCACCAATGGGATATGACGTTCGGCAACCAAAACAAAGGACGGCCTTTGCGAGTGTTTGATCTTCTCGTGTGTTCATGTGCATTGTTGATTCTTGTTAGGTGTTATTTTAATATTTTGTGCATATATGTAGTTATAGTATATTGCAATGCAGGGATTAACTCTTTCGCTGTGGGATAAAAAATTTCAATTATGCCAAGAAAGTGTAAAAAATTTTTAAAAAATTTATTTTTTGTAAATAATTAATTTTTGGTTAATTTTAAGTGAGAAAACCACATACATAGTGTTTACAGAGTCATTTAACTCGGTTTCGACTTAAGTCGAATGTCGCAGCTGAGCAATATTTTGTATATTCTACTATAGTCGAATGTCGCAGTTAAGGAGTTAAAATACACTGCCTGTTATCGCCAGAGGCAATGGGATATTAAGACATGTTTTGGAAGAGGGACCTGAAAAAAAAAACATTCAGCCTTGCAGCAGCGTGGCATGTCCACAAAACCCAGTCGCAAAGTAAGAAGTACATAATTGAATGATGTTATGCCGAAGGCATCCAAGCCACAAATGCAAAGGACAGACAACAAACAAGTTCCTGAAATATTATACATTAAAACTTCAGTAGCTAAGCAACCAAACTCCAGCAGATATAGGTTATTTGAAAATTAGATGTATTAATTAACAAAATAACAAATTACATTTAAGTAACAATTGCTTGTGTTCTACTTTATGAAATATGGGATGGTCTCTTTCTGCACAACACCTTTTCAATTTGTCCAGAGAAAAGTGCTGCAGGAAAGTTTATTAAAAAAAAAATTACCTACCTTTTATTTGAACAGAATTTGTGGGTAAGCACTTACGGTTCTTTTTGTAGGCCTTTCTGTAAACATGCTTTATAAAGGTGCCAACTCAATAAATTATTTTTGTACAAAAAAATCAGTGTTTAATTTTTTTTAGCAAGAAAGTGGTACCTTTTAATGTCAAGTTCACATGAGTTTTTGTTCCTATCAGCTGCTATAATATTGGCTTACATATTACCAAAAGAAAAGGCCTACATATGTTTGTTTATTTCTTATGCTTTTTATTAATATATTATTTTCATTTAGGTTGTGAGAGCGCAAATTTTTACTATGTAGTCTACAAGAAATACGTTAACATGTTTTTTTTTTTTAAGTATTGTTAGTTGCGCAACTGTGATAACACTGATATTTCGAAGGTAGGTTCTGCCACAAAATGTAAGTTTTTTTAATAGTCTTCTACTTGAAACTTAAACTAGACCTATACGGCTTTATGATCTGATAGTGCAGAACTAAATTGAAGGCAACACCAAAAATAATTGTAATAAGTTAATGCTTGCATGAATTATATTAGTTTAAAGATGTTTGCGTGCACTGTCATACGCTCTTGCAACTTCAGTTTGTTGTAACCAAATATGCTATTATTTAAACTTTTTAGGTGTCAAGTAGATATAAAATAAAACACAAGTTGTCCATACATGTTTGTTTATTTTTGGTAATGCCATTAAATGTTACAATTTTGAGCATACCTAGGAAAATACACAATAAATAATGTAAAATTTTGAATGATTATACTATATTAACATTTGTACAGTAGGCTATCCATTTCTGTAATATGAAATAACTCTGTTAACATTGCCCACCTAACCCTAGTAATATTAATGTGCAGCCAGTATTGAAAGTAAATTACTTATCTGAGATCTAACAAATAATCTAAGGAAAATCACAACACATATTGGATGTTATTGCAATCATAATATACCTTAACTGTTGACATGTTTTGATTGTCAGCTGGAAAGCACATAGTGGTTGAAGGATACATAATGTTTTTGTTTACATTGCCCTACTTTTTTATGCTCTGTCAAATAATAGAATTCTTATACGATATGGACTGTAGTAAATACAGTACATATGTTGGTATTGGTTCCAGTTGCGAGTACCAGTGTTGTACCTGGCGAGCTTCACCCAGCGCACATCTTTCCTAGACCTTGCGGAAGACATCTTCAGTTATGTCAGGGATAGGTACTTTGTGGGAGAATATGTCGAAGTCTGCTTGAAGAGCGAAGCTTGGTAAGTGCCGTTGCGAATTAAAATGTTGAGACTATTTAGTAAGATAAAGGTAGCAATGTTGGTCGTGGGACATGAAGTTTCTGGATTTATTATTTATTCTGTATGCCAGATCTTTATTATCTGTTTGATGATTGAGATATCTCCTGAGGTATGATTCTTAGTGGATTGTATAGTTACCAAAGTCTTGTAAAAACTGATGTAGATTTTTCTAATTTTTTATTTTATTTTTTTTTTAGAAGCAGCGTATGAGGAAATGTAAAACTGCGTTACTGTCATCCTGTAAGCTCTGGTTTTTTCATAGTTAACTTAAAAGGAAGTCTGTATCTGAAATGAAATTGCAAATTTTCATCTGCTGCTTAGTTTGTTGCATATTTCTGATAAGTAGTACTGCAGTTATTAAAATTTAATGTATTTATTTGACAGAAGTGGTGAGGCAAGGAACTTTGTTTAATAATAATGTTTTAAGTAAAATTCGTGGTGTAAGGTACTTGGCCTACCCACCCTGTTCATTTTTCCAAATTTCTTGCTGTACGACTTTGTAGTAGTTCTTCTGGCTTAAACATAACGTAAGAATTTAAGACTTAAGGAAACCTAAGAGTATAATTTATTGGTGTAACCGGCGTCAACATAGGCCTAATAGAATCCCGGGGAGTTTCGTGAGCACTAGCTATAAGGAAGATGTAGAGTGTGGAGACCCGGCTACCCGCAGCGACCATCATGTGGAAAAGTTAGATGTAAGGACACGTGTTACTCATAGTTGCCGAGAAACGGTAAAATCAGGAAGAAAGACATTGAATTTGATTGTAATTTGATTTTGTAACTTCAGTAATTTGAGTTCATGAGCGGTGGGCTGAACCTAATCAATAATATAAATTTATTAAGTATCATGTCTGTATGATAGGCGAGAGCGTTCAGGTA
>PNEQ01073341.1:0-20875 GCA_003012365.1 Medauroidea extradentata | reverse complement strand
GAGATCGATTTCATCTGATGTTCTTTCAATAATGTTGTATTCAAATAGGAAAATACACGGTACTACATGCGACGAATCGCTACCAACCATACAAGCAGTAAAGTAACTTTTGCTAATGGTGACTTATATGTAGTAACGGCTAGTGATTTTTTTCAAAGGTTAAATCTTTAGTGCTCACTTTATCCCGAATGACCTATACCTTTAAAACCTGCTACCATTAACAGTTTTTAATCTTGCCCCCTACTATAAATGTATATCGTCACTTTCGTCTTGTTGGGTCGCGCACACGGAAAATACATTGCTGTAGTCTAGTTACCATTTAGATCACGCTACCTTTCAACGTTGCAGCAGTAAGAGGCTCCTGGAGCAGCATCCAAACGGGGCTCGTTCTCTTCTCTCCTTGAAAAGGTACACACAAGGGTCTGTGTGCAATCCTCGACGGTACTCGGGCCTCAGTTTCTTTGGTATATAAGGGCCCTGCCTTACACGAGCGTTACCACATGTCACGACGCTCGCACCATCGCTGTACCCAGCTGATGGTACTCACACAACTCATGTTCGTAGACTCTGGCAAAGTCCTCGTCCCGTCCAATTCAAGCAGCCAACTCTTGCCGTCCCACTCTATCAGCCGACTCTGGCAGCGACACAGCTGTTCAACTCTCCCAGCTGACTGCCGCGGCGCACCGCATCCAATGACGTCTCAGTCGCCCTAGTGGCCAACACACCAACCAGCAGGTCAGGGTTGCCACCTGACCAAAGCAAAATGTCTCAATCAACTGATAACATACAGTGTCCAGCCGAAACGAAACGTAGGCACCATCTCAGAATAAACAAATTAACAATAAATGTAAAAAAGACTAAATACTCTAGATTTGAAATAAAAAAAAAGTTCAAATAGAAACATCAACCATTATTTTACATTCAGGGGAGCAATATAGAGAAAATACATTCAATAAAATATCTTGGACTACAATTTGACGAAAATCTCAAACGGGAAAATCACATTAAACAGCTTTGTAACACAACTGCAAGATACTGTGGAATTCTTTCAAAAATGTGTTATTTCTTACCATTACACTTGTTAAATACATATATATTGCACTTGAATATCAACGCTTACTTTATGGCCTTGAAATTTGGGGTCTTACATATGACACATTTATTAATCAGCTCAACCTTATCATGAAGAGAATTGTGAGAGTATTACATTCTCAGAGTTTCGGGCTAACACGAAACCACTCTATCAAGTACTTGACATACTCAGTATAAAACAATTACTATATCAGAAAGTCCCGAAACAATGCACAAAATCAGGAACAATCGAAAATTAACAGAATGTAGTGGGTTTCATACTGTAAATCTATGTATATAAAATAAAGTTGTGTTAGTTACACTAGAACGGCTGAACTGATTTGGCTGAAAATTGGTGGGGAGGTAGCTTAGAACCAGGAGAAGGACATAGGATACTTTTTATCCTGTTCGACTGTGTTCCCGTGTGATGTCAAAGAGAATACAAGTCACTATAAAACGTGGTATAACAAAAACGCATATGTCATGGAATAACAAAATTGCAAGTGACCGCTAAACATAATTTTGTCTATGGTTAAGTGTGTTTGAAAATTTGATAACTATAAATTTTGTCAGAAATCAATAATCAGTAATTTGTATTCTCTTTGAATCATCATTGACAATGGAGCAACCAAGACGATCGAATCGTTTCCGACAAAGCATGTTCACGGGTAGGAAGACCATCTGCGTTGTTTGTTCTTGCGCCTGATAATAAAACAAATGAAGAGTGCAACCTATGCACCAAAATACATGAAAAATAAAGAATCATTAAAATACTTAATCCAAAATCTGCTTACTTATTGCCTCTAAGGCGGAACAGAGTTCACAGGGCCAGCTAGTAGTAACATAAATACACAATGCAAGAATAATTGTAATTTCTTTGTAACACGCACAAATACAAAACATAGCATGGTTCTGAGCCTTAGATGGAATGGCACCAAGCTGTAGAATAAGTTGCCAAAAGAAATACAAAATCTAAGTGAAAGACATTTCAAAGTGGCCCATAGAAAAGGTTTTAAATCAGATAATAGTCCCTTTGCCAACATTTAGTTAAAAAATAATAATGAGTCAGAAATTTGTCTTTTTAAAGTATTATTCTTGTAATTATAAGTTATATCTGTGAATTCTTCTCGTTTCCATTTTCTTTTGTGCAATTACTATTGGTTTGGTAATCTCTTTATCAATTGCTTAGTCTCTTCAACATATGTACATAATTGTAAATACCATCTCATGTTATTAATCTTGACATTTTCCTGTTTTAACAACATTTGAATATACTTTCAGTGCTAATACAGTACTAATGTATTCAGGATGGTGTATGTGCACATTTTATTTTACATATACTATATATATATATATATATATATATATATATATATATATATATATATATATATATAATATTGTACTTTTGTACCTTGGAGCATCTTTTACCAGCAATTCTGTCTGATCCTAGGACGAAATATGTAATTGTGTGTAAAATATTTTATTTGTTAAGTAAAGTTTCTTTCTTTCTCTTTCGTCTTCTTTATCGTTCTATCATGTGCTGTGATACATTAATTTATTTTAATCCATTAATAATTTAGTTTTCAACTTTTTATTTTTATCTATGATTTTCTTTGATATTAAATGCTGTATGTTAATACTGTAATTTATTTTAGTTCATTAGTAATAATTTTTTTGCTTTTTTTAGCTTTACTTTAATAAATTTTTTTATTAAATAAGTGTTGCATCCAAGCCTGTAAAACATGTTTATCACTAATACAACTTTTCTGTCCTTGTGCAGGTCACCATGGGCTTGCTGATAAAGTTGGGCATAATCTTAGTTTTTGGTGCTGTGCTGGCAAATTATGTTTTAAACCTTCTGACAGCAGTGCCACCACTGCCAAAACTTGAGGCCAAGTGGTGGGGCCCTGGACAACCTCAAAAAGTAGACCAATCAGTGAGGCCTTTCAAGATTAACATTTCCCAAGAGGTGTGTTATATAGCAGTCTGTGTAGTTTTTTACAAGAGCCGGAGTTACGAAAAAATATGTTAAGAAAATTATTTATGCTACATGCATGGGCTTTGGTTATTATGACTGATAATATACTAAGCTTCCATTCTGACAGAGTAAATCTAGTAAATGTGGCGGTATTATTTTGTTGAGAATGTGAGCAATCTTTCTTTTAATTTTAATTGCTACAGGAGACACTAATTTCCATGCCACTTAAGCATTTATGTACTTGACTTGTTTTTTTGTTGCAGCTTGAACACAAAACCACCCACTGCTAGTTGGCACAGTAATCCAGATTCATAACTGATTGCTTTGTTCCTTTTTTTTCATTTCCTCTTCAGTGGGTATTAAAATGTAAGCTTTTGTAAACCACCTTTCCTGGAGTGGTAATTAAAAATAATGCTTATGACGACTGCAGACATTATCTTGTAAGTTACATAGGTTCATTTGTTTATGTTAAAACGTGGTAAGAAATTATAAAGTACTGGAAAGGAAAAGAAGTATCTAGGATTTTTTAAATGCTTCCTTTATCTTGAACCATGTATACTTACTTAACTCCTGCCAAAGTGTGTTCTCTTCATATCTCTTGTGTTGCTTCCTTTAGGGTATGTTTATTGTTTTTCAGTTTTGCAAAACATTAGTGGTGGTGAAGTGTTTGGGGGCCAATATATTTTCTTCTCCTATTGGTTGGACTTCAAATCATTCACTGCTTTTTTCTTCCAGTAAATTTTAATGTGGCCGGTCATTAACTTACATTGACAGCTTACTTTGGTTCTACATAGTATTTTACTACACATTTTTCATTATTGTAAAATAATATAATATTTTCAACTTGAATTTTTTTTTTTTCAACTTGTAGAAATTTGTTGTAGAACAGTAAATTGAGTATATTTTAAGTTTTTCAGTAGTAGTAACATTTTTATGTCCAGATACAAATGTTAACCCACGTACAATGTGCGCTGTGTTAATTAATTTAACTTATTTATATTTCTGTAGAAGCTTGATTGACAATTGATTGATGGGTTAAAGTTCTGGACACTAGGGTACTGTAATGAAAAGGTTACAAGTCTTTTTCGTGGGTAGCACGTCGTTACTGTCCTCTCGGGGCGGACCGTTGTTATCGCAGAGTTGTCTGTACAGCACTTATTGATAATAGTCACGTGCACGGAAACCCCGACGACTACTTAAAATATCAACTGCCTTGTTCTTACAATGTCTGTACAATTACCAATCAGAGGTGCCTCGGCCCGACGTACTTTCTGACTTGGTGAAATCTTAGGCGTCCTGACGCCCAAAACGACGACGGTGATGGTGTCTCAGCCCACAATACTCCGTGACTCGATGAAATCTTAATCTCAACTCAACGCCTGCCGACAGCACCCGGTGCGTCGTCTTTCGTGGCTCGTTGATGATTCCCTACTCTAAGCCGTCTCGACGCCTAATTTCAACGCCTGACAGTGGCAATCCGCCCTTCCATCGCCACGGCTCACTGACGTCTGTCTCCAAACCATTCTCGCTGTTCACTTCTCTCCCGATTCGCGCCAAAACCGTCCATCACTTGGCTTGCAAGCTCCGGTTCGTTTTGGGCCAATCAGGAGTCAGCTTCTAGTCGATGGTCCCGCCTCTGGAGGACAACAGTTCCGGTCAGAACTGTTTTTATTAAATCATTTCTTATTTCTCGTCGCTATTTACATCCAATTATATAAAATGGTTCTCTTTGCTTGTTAACATTTATGATTTCTTAATTACTAAATATCTACAATACAGTAACAACTAACAAAACTATTGGCTGGACCCCTCCACTCCTGTTCAGCAGCCAAGGGGGGTGACCTGTGCGTGGGTGGGGTGAGGCCCCAAGCACTCTCTATAGGCTCCTTCTCTCGTTTTTACAAAGAAACAATATGGACAATTTCTTATTTTTCTGTATAAAACTTGGGGCAGTAATGGTACCTTAATGAGAATTATTTCAATGTGATCCTGATATAATAATGAGGAGAATGAGTGGGCGCAAGACATATTTATTAATATATATGGATTTATGATGGTTGACACCAATGACTATTAAGTTGTCGCCGTCTGGAGGAGGCAGAGGGGTTGAGGCGGGGACACAAAGGACTGAAGGTTACCGAACATGCGCAGTAAACAGTTAAGGCGAGCAGTACTTGGGTGCAACTTGGTCTGTGCCCAGCCAGGAAGGTGTTTGCCGATCTCAGGGCGTGCTCGTTCAGTGGCGTGCCTCTCTTTCCTCCGGTGAGATAATCTGTCAATGTAAGTTACCGGGACTTTGCCGCGGGGCAGACGGAAAACACCTGAGGACACTGTTCACGACCCTTTCCCTAGGACCTATACAAGGGCAGCTCCTACCATGCAAATGGATATGCGTCCTCTGACTATGCAGGCATCACACAATTGATCAGCTTGCACGAAAACTTATGACACACTACGTACAGAACAAAGAAGTAATACAGTTTCTAACGGCACACGTACGTCCTTCCCGTCACAGTGCTGAACATTTACCTTTGTTACTGACGATGCTCTCCTCTTCCGGGCCGGGGGGTGGGGTGGAGAACACTGTGGAGGGGGCAAGATTGGGCTGACATCCAAGGTCAGTGACCTGGTACGACGGCAAAGTATAATAAATTGTGGTGGCGACCTTATGGGCGTCACATAACGTTTCACATTGTAGTCCTTATTGCAGTCATATTTTGTTTGATAAAATGTCAGAATGGCAAATTACTTGGTTTATAGAACAGCTGTTTGTTTTCAGGTTCTGGATGACTTGAATGACAGATTGGAACTCTTGCCTGACCTTGCTCCGCCTCTGGAAGGTGTTGGTTTTGAATATGGCTGTAACTCTGAGTACTTGCAGGAGGTAGTAAAGCACTGGCATGATAAGTACAACTGGCGGGAAAGGGAAGCAATCCTTAACAGTCTTCCTCAGTATAAGACTTACGTAGATGGCCTGGACCTTCACTTCATACATGTAAAGCCAAAGAATGTGCCAGAGACAACCAAGGTTGTTCCACTTCTGTTGTTGCATGGCTGGCCGGGCTCTGTGCGAGAGTTCTATGGAATATTACCTCTCCTGACTACTCCTAGAAAACAAGTGGACTTTGTGTTTGAGGTGATAGCACCGTCTTTGCCAGGCTACGGATTCTCTGATGCTGCTTCGAAACCAGGACTGGGAGCATCACAAATGGCTGTTGTACTGAAGAACCTTATGAAGAAACTTGGTTTTGATAAGTTTTACGTTCAAGGTGGTGACTGGGGGAGTATTATTGCAACCAATATGGCTAGCCTCTTTAAAAATGAGTGAGTATCGCTAACATTGTTCTCTTTCTGAAATTTTCCTGTTAACATCATTGTTAATTTTAATGGTTCAGTTAAAATTTATAGAAAAATTCCCTCTCCTATTTAACATTGATACTAGTTCATGAGACTGTTAAAATTATTATATTGGCATGCTACCTCATATACGTCACCATAAGTTAGGTTTTTTCAGGCCTTTATTTTCTGGTGGTGTGTGTGCGTGCAAAAATGTCGACCATTTTACTGGAAAAACATCATGTTCCTTAAAACCAGAAATGTAAAATTTTTCAGTCTGTTATACAATCTTTATGCAAAGACAGTTACTGGGTAACGATGGGAATTTGTATTCTGTTACTAAAAATGAAGCAGTGACTGTCGTTCGTTAGTCTTGTCACTCTTTATGTAAATATAAGAATGGCGGGAAATAGGCCGCTAGGCTAACAAAGTAATGTAACAGACAGAAGTACAAGTACTTACAGTTGATACTTGTTAATAGGTACATACACACGAAGGGACAACACACATTTTTCCACAGAAGCTCGGTCGTGACGTTTCACCAGTATTAAACTTATTCCTCGGGCAGCAAGACATGGCACACTGCAGTCCAGCAGCAGTGTGTGCTTTGTTACCTGTAAACCTAGCAGCCAGAAGGCGAACTAAACACGGCGGGAAATTCAAACATGGGGCAGTAATGTAGGTCTGGTTGTGACCTATCCCCAAGAGGCCTAACCTCAAAAACCTCCACTCACAGCCGTGCCTCCACAAGTCAGATCCAATGCTGCCTTGCTAACCAGTCAGCACTCTTTGTCAATGACAGAACTTATGTACAATGAATACGTTTCGTTGGCCAACCATCATAGACAGTTTCTTGTATCCAATTTAAAATTGCTTATGCTCACTAATTCACCACTTTTTCCCCAAGCCAACAAAATATCGTACACCATAGCTCAAAAAGTGCATCATCTACAGCATCTCAAATTGGTCATACTCTGCAAACTATGCACAGAGTCGCTAAAACTGGCCCCCTTCCCACCACTCTACACTACAAGCCACCGCCATCAGCACCACTAATGGGACAAAAACCATGCCTTGCTGCCATCCTCAAAATGCCTACACCAGCCCATACCACACCAACACTGCGAACACCTCCAAACCACCTAAAAAAAAAGGAACAGGAGAACAGCCTACTACTGGACAAAGATCTCATCTTCTGAACCTGTCCACTCACAACCTCACTGCTGCTGAAAACCGTATTCTTGAGAAAGGCCTCTCATGTGCCCCATCCACTAAATTTGACCACTTCGGTACAGTAAAAGACGTCTTGAGTTTCATACGCAACATCCGGCTAAAATATTTCTTTGACAACATTCCCACACCCACACACAAAAAAAACTCCATAGATCCGGCCCTGTACAAGTTCTCACCCCCATCCAACTGGGATCCTCCTCCACTACCACCCACGCATCCTCTCGAGCAGTTCATCTCGTTCATCCTCATAAACATCACAGACCCTGACTTCACCAGCTCACTCCCTGACAACAGCAACATAACCCCTTCCTAAGAAAAGCCATCAAAGATCTCCAAAACAACAAGGAAATAATCATACTGCCTGCCGACAAAGGATCATGAACAAATGTGACTACATTCTGTAATCAGAAAACCAATTATTAGACAGAACTACCTACAAACCCCTCCCAAAAGACCCCACGAACAAGTACTCCAACCAGATAAAACAGTTTCTCTCATCATCTTCAAGGTCTCTCTGATGACTCCATCAAACTGCTCACCCCAGAAAATCCCTCCACACCTGTACTGTACCTTCTGCCCAAAATTCACAAACCTCAATGATCACCTCCAGGATGCCCCATTGTGTCGGGCATTGGTAGCCCTACTGAGAGAATCTCGACCCTTGTGGACGCACACCTCCAGCCCTGGGTACAGAAACTACCATCTCACATCAAAGACACTGACCAATTTCTAGAATGCCTCTCCAAACTCGACACCATCCCGCGAAGCCTACATGGTAACCATAGATGTCACTGCTTTATACACCAACATCCCCCATGCTTATGGACTGTTAGCTATTGAACACTACCTGAACAGAAGGCCTCCAAACAGCAAACCTACCACTGCATTCCTTGTCGAACTGGCCAGACTCACCCTCACCAACAATAATTTCAGATTTCTCAACAACCACTTTCTGCAAATCAAGGGCACAGCAATGGGCACCCGCATGGCCCCTTCCTATGCCAATCTTTTCATGGGAAAGCTTGAAGAAAACTTCCTCGCTCACCAACCAATCCAGTCTCACTGCTGGATGAGATTCATAGATGATATCTTCATGATCTGGACCTCCACAGAAAACTGCCTTACTGACTTCCTGAACAGCCTCAACTCAACCAGCCCACTCAAGTTTACATGGTCATACTTAAAGACACGTGCCATATTCCTGGATGTCGAACTAACACTCCACAATGGTACCATCAACACCTCTGTCCACACCAAACTTACCAACAACTTACAGTATCTGCACTTCGAAAGCTACCACCCTTACAATACGAAAAAGTCACTTCCTTACAGCCTTGCCACAAGGGCAAAATGCATATGCTTCACTGAGAATGACCTAAACAAACAATGTGACCAAATAGCCAGAGCTTTCATAAACAGAGGTTACCCCAAACCAATTGTTCACAAACAGATCCAACGTGCCGTCACTAACACAGACACACAAACCAAAACCACCAATTCAAACATCCACCTGGTTGTTCATTACCATGAAGGTTTAAATAAACTCAAGACCATACTGAACTCTGGACACAAAGTCCTGGCTGCCTCACCACAGACACAAGACTTGTTTCCAAGGCCCCCCCCACATCAGTTTTCAAACGACCACCTAACCTCCGCAACAAACTAGTCCGTCTGAAACTCCCACCAACTACAACCTCCAGCAAAAGAGTTAACCCCAGAGGCTCCCACCCCTGTAACAGTTCTCGCTGTGGGTCCTGTACCATTCATCAGCCATCTACCCACTTCAACAGCAGACTGACAAACCACACATATCCCATCCAAAGTAGCTACAACTGTGCTACAACAAATCTGATATACCAGCTCCAGTGTAAACACTGTGATGCAGAGTACATAGGCCTAACCACCAACACTCTAAGACAGAGAATGAATGGCCACAGAGCTGACACAAAGCAAGCCCTAACTGGGCGAAACATCTGCCCACAAAAAAAGCCAGTCGCAGCTCATGCAGTTTCCCACAGCAAAGACTTTGATTCCTGCTACAGCACCAGAATTGTGAAATCCTTGCCATCTTCTTGCAATAGCTCAGAACTCAGATGCTGGGAACTGGCCCGCCAATATATCACAAAATCAAGACAGCCTCCAGGCATCAATATCAGATAACTCACTTTTCCTCCCCCCTATTCATTTCAAGCCATCACAACCAGACCTACATTACTGCCCCATGTATGAATTTCCCGCCGTGCTTAGTTCGCCTTCCGGCCACTAGGCTTACAGGTAACAGAGCACACACTGCTGCTGGACTGCAGTGTGCCATGTCTTGCTGCCCTAGAAAGCCAGTTTAATACTGGCGAAATGTCGCGACCGCGTTTCCGAGGAAAAATGTGTGTCGTCCCTTCGTGTGTGTGTGTGTACCTATTTACAAATATCAACTGTAAGTACTCGTACTTCTTTCTGTTACATTACTCTTTATATAAAGATTGGGTTCTAGGATTCTAGGCTATACGAGAGAAAATTATTGAAGATTAACGAAAAATTTTAAACTGCTTTCTACAATCTTCCTTGTTGAAGAACAAATCCTATTGAAATGTGACTGGGAATAAGACAGAAGTATATTATTTTTCATTTTTTATTTCCTAAAATATGTAATGCTAATATATTTTGTAAATTACCTATTGCTCTGTGTACATTCATACATACTTCCGACAAGAAATGCAAATTTAATACGGCATCGGTGCATTCCGTTTCTGCTGAAAAGCACTAAAATTACTGAAGGTCTGTCAGTGTTAGTCAGCATTATCAGACCCATATCAGTAATTCATCTTCTTTAGTGATTTGCTACTTTCGGAATGACTGGCAGTGATGGACATGTACATAACCTTGTCTGGTACAACCTAAATCTAATCTTCAATTATTGTACAAGTGTTAATGCTTTTTAACACCTTAAAATCCACAGCATATTGTTGTGTTAGTAGGGGAACAAAATCTGAAAAGATGCTTAGAACATGAATTTGTTGGAGCCACATTGCCACAAGCGGCAACAGGTTTTTCTTAAAGTCTTTGGCCCCAAGAGTAAGAAAAATGATGTTGCCAACCTGACAAGTAGTTAGGTTAGCCGCCATATTTAATCAAAGATGTCGGCGACTGATTTCTTGTTTAAGAGATAACGTGATTTATAATTATTGGATTTCAAGTTTTTTTTTTTTTTCATAAGAAAGCATTTTTTAAGTTCCTTAATTTTTTGTCTCAGCCATTTTTTTTTAAATCAATAATTAACTTGAAAAAGTAGAAAAGCGTGTTTTTCAAGCCAAATATAGTAACTCCTGTAACTTGGTTTCTAATTATCGGATTTCAAGTTTGTTTTTTTTTTTTTTTTTTGTCATAAGAAAGCCTTTTTTAAGTTCTTAATTTTTTGTCTAAACAATTTTTTCTATAGTCAATAATTAACTTAAAAAAGTACAAAAACGTGTTTTTCAAACCTGTAACTTGTTTCAGGGTAATCCGATTTGATCTATTACATGTGCAAAATAATCTCTTTTGAAGCACAACAGTTAAATATTAGATCATTAATTCCTTACGCCAACCCCTTTTTCGTAAAGAATTAACGAAAGTAAAGTAAACTAATGTCAATATGCAATTTTATTTTATTTTTCATTGTAAACTACTATAATAGAATGTGGCCTTGGCATTAAGTTAAGCTCACGACGATGATACACTAGAAAAGTAAGATGTGATACATTTTAGGACAACCTATATAAATATTATTTACAATTTTTTATATCACCCTGTAATGTAATTTGTACCGTGTAATTTCTGTTGTGCTATTCCTGTTTTCTAAACAAAATAATAACATTAAGTCTGGTAGTATTTGCGTGCTCACCTTTGTGTAGTTGATATTCATCATCGCTATTTTCTGTTTCTGAATCTGTTATATCTAGTGCAGAGTCATTATAACAAACACTGTTGTAGCTGTCACATCCCAGAGAGCATGACAGTTTCGCAAGCAACTCTACATGAACTTGAAGACATTCGACATTCCTTTTTGGATTTACAGCTCGTGTTGAGAAGATATTCCTTTGGAATTGGTGGTAGGGTAGTTGTAATAGGAATATATTCTCCATTTACTAGTTTCCTGTCACATTCAATAGGTTTCAGAAGGTCTTGATTGTTAAGAAGGGCTCGTTTCCAAACTAAAGTCTGGTAGTTTGCTCGATTGACATGGTGGTGAAGTGCATCTTGTGTTGGCGGTAGCTGTTTAATTTACTTTCCCTGATAAGAGTTTAACTCTCAGATCCACAACCTTGGATATAGTAGTATTGACTGATATAGAAGAACAACAAATTTCTCGATTTCTTCGTAAATTTCAGGGTCCGTTACAATTTTCAGCCCTAGTTGAGAAAGCATTTCATGGTGGTTCTTAAAAACTTTCCATATCTGCCAATTTGACTCATTGTGTCGCATCCTGTAAGGCTGTGGTAAGCTAGTAAAGATGACCTGACACCGTGTGGCAATTCTGAAACAATTTCATGTATTGGTTTTTTCTGCTCAGATTGCTCCTTTTCATCCTAATTCCGAACATATGGTGCCAAGTTGTGCCACAACAGTAGAACACGTACATCAGTATCATCACAGTGAAACACTAATTATGAATACACCTTCATCAGCAGCGTGCTTACCATGCAACAACATTCGTGTATCGGCTTCCTCTTGATCTGAGTACAGGTCAGGCACGTCACCAAGTTTGTTGTGTGTTGCTTTGCCAGTTTTTAGACCACCTACTACAAGAATACTGGTGTCAGGTAATTTTTATTGAAAGTTCGAGAAGCTCCTTAATCAAAAAACTAATAAGGTTTTTTTTTTCTTGGAGGGCCTTGTAATTACTCCATACTAATGGAAGTGGTGTTGAGCAGTCTTTGATAATCCTGTGTATAGATATGCTAGATATAGATCTACATCTTCTTGGAGAGACATAACGATAAAAAACAACATCAATTTGGTTACATGCTGCTCCAAAGTTAGCAACCACCTGTTGAATGAAATTGTCTGCAAATTCCCCAAAAGTTGTTCCTGTTTTCTGTCTCCTGATTCTTTGAACAAGTGCCATGACATCTATTATATTAACTTCTTTACCATAATATCCATTTTCAACTGTCATATTTTCGGTTAGTAGTTGTGCCAATGTCAATTTATGACCAAAACAAATGAGCCATCTGCCTTAAAAAGAGAAGGAGAGTAGTCAAACAAATTGTATTGTAGCAGAAATGTAATATCAATGTTTGAACATCTTGCAACACATGTAAGCAGTCACTGATTAACCACTTTTACTTACTTTACTTTTTCATTTTTCTTGAGGTGTTCAGGCATTACCTTAATATCTTTGAACGTTTTCTGCTTTGTCTTTGGAATGGTTTGGAAAATACTGACTGAAGAGTTTGGTTGAAGATGACTTTCAATAATTGATTGAATAATTTTTTTGCCATTTCTTACAGCACCACAAATTTCATCTGCAGCAGATTTTGGAACTCTTGCAGCTTAGCAGCGAATCCTGGGAGATGGTATGTTAAGTCTTCGATTGCACTCCTCACTTCTTCAACATCTCCATTGCCAAAACTTTTTGCAATTTTCAGTGAATAATGCTGAACTTGTTCATACTCATGTCCAACTTCAGATTTATTTTTTCAACCAAATTACAAATTTGTTTATAAGCACATGCCATATTGCCTCAAAAGAAATTTTATGGGTTCTAATAGCGCAATTGTAAATTTTTCCTTTCAGTATATCAGTATACTGGAAATGCTATCTGAGTAGAGACCACATTCCTTCCAACAATCTTCAAAACCACCACCAAACTGTTGCCCAATTGCTGAAAAGTATACCATAATTGTATGGAATCCACCAAATCTAATTATCACTCCTTTGGCTTCTTCTTTATTACTCCACACCAATTCATTTGCTTTACAGAAAAGTGCTTGATCAAATGTTATAACAGTATTATTCTGACCCATATGTTTTTTAATTTGTTTACATATCAATATTGTTGTCTATATAGTATCATAGTTTGAAGCGGGAGCTGGAATAATTGGGCAAAACCCAATAGTCGTACGTGGTGTGTCATCAGAAGTAAGAGCTTGATTGAAAGATGTCCAACCTGAGACTGGCCTGCTGCCTTCATTAATTGGGATGATCCTGCTCATAATCCATGGAATCTCGGAAAGCATATGTGTCATACTTGTCATTTCATTCAAATTCACGACACTACTACATGCTGCTGCGTGTGTTGTTGGCTTCATTTCTTTCCTGTTAACTAACTTTGCTGAAATAATTTTATTTATATAATGTAGTAATACATGCAGAGTTTTTTCTTTACCTACAATATTTGCGTTCTATTTTTGTTTGTGTTGCTCTTTGAAAAGCTACCAGTTGTTGCATGAATTGTTTGTTTTCTGTCAAGAGTTTCTTCTAATACAGTGAACCCTCGAAAACTGGGACTAAAAGGGGGGAGAAGCTGTCCGAGTTACGATTTGTCCGTGTTATCGAGGGGCGTCCGGGGAGGAGGGGTAATCAGTCATTAATCACAAGAAATGTGAGGAAACCAGTACACTATCATTTCCACAAGCAAAAGAAGCGGTAATATATACTGCTGTGTACGTATTAGTTTGCACGAGGGGGCAGTGGGGAAATTATCGCTGTAACGGGAGAACTATAAATGAAAGTATGTCAAATAACCTGGGCCGGCAGATTCTTTTTTATTTATTTGTTATGCTACTTCAGGCTGATCTATTTTATCTGTGCTAGAAGATGGCACCAAAGCACCCTTCGACCACATAAAAGTTCTCATCCCCCCTTCTCTCGTCTGGCTGGCGACAGTCTATGCGTGCGTGCGTGAGATAAGCTAGGGTGGTAGAGTGCGAGCGGAAGTAGTTAAGGTCAACCGGTACAGTCTCAACAGCAATAAAAACACCGCACGTGACCACACGCAACTCACGAGATATTTACGTGAAAAATTACTCTACATCAGCATGTTACAGTGTCTGCAGCCAGCTGCTAGTTTCCTACGATAAATTGTTTATTTTCCAGGGCCTCTTTGTTAGAATACGAGGCCAGGAGTAACGTAAATCTCAGTCTACCTTTCGTCCTTTTTTTTTTTTTTTTTTTTGTTTACCGTAGTTGATGTTACGGCCGTGGTTGAAGTGATAATGTGCGCTTGTAGGCCTCCATCCATACTATCTTACCTTGGCTGCGTCGTCATAGATCAGCGACGTCTTTACACACACTTTACACTTAAAATAAATTTCACAGATACCTCAACATTAACGGAAACTCAATAAAAGCCCATTCATTTTAACCATTTAACTTTTTCAAAAGCGAGGCCCTCTAGAATGTGCGGCCCGGGGCAATAGCCTCTTTCTGCCCCCTCCCCTTTTTTTATAATTTATTAAGCCCTGTTTTTTTTCGATATCGCGCCGGCCTCTAGCGTAGTGGATTAGGCGCCAGTTTACGTTGCGAGAGGCCCTGGGTTCGAATCCTTGCTCGGGCATGGATGTTGTGTTGTTCTTTCACCTCACTTCACCCTCATCGGCTTGTAAGATGTCGTTAAAGGGCCGTAAAACCTTCTCACCACCTTGCCTACATTGCAATGCAAACCAATGGCTTTTATTTTTTTTTAATTAGATGACCGGAACAAATTGTTTTGCAATCTTGAATTTATCACACATACCAGAATAAAATAAATTTCCCTTTAGGTGCCATTGTGACTTGTAGTTACCGTCCAATTCACCAGCATCATACTGAAATGTTTATTTAAGACGCACGTGCGTGTGTGGCCTGCGCTGCGAAGTGGGAAGAGAGATAAAGAAGGGAGGTCTGACTGCTGAGTTGCATCTCTACTCGCGCGCCTCGCCAGCAACATTTAACCACACGGAACTAGCCAGATATTTTACGGTGGGATTATTAAAGGCTACGTAGCGATGAGCAACTGCTTTTAAAGCTTAATACTGTTTTTAAATAAAACGTGATGGATTTAAATGAGGCAGACACAATTTTCTTACGATTTTTTACCAAAATATAATTAAATTAAATTAATTTTGTTTTTTTAAAATTCTGTCCGAGTTATCCGAAGTCCGGGACATCGAGGTCCGAGTTATCGAGGGTTCACTGTATATCTATATTTTTCTCGTGGTGTAATGATGATGAGAAGGTAAATATATGTGGTTGTGTAATGTGTACTAGAGATGATAGTCTGGAACGCTGGTATGTGGAAACTAACTCAGATGCGTGTGACACAACAAACCTTACGTGAACTTTAGCCACGTGACACATACATATATTGCACTTGCAAATAAAATATAAAAATTACCAGAAGACACTGAGACGGCAACACTCATTAAAAACTATTGGAATTAAGATAATCCTGATTTATTTAAGGTGAATTTGAATGCAAAGAAATTATAGGTGCTATCCCAGTACAGGCTGCTGTGGTATTTAGTATGAAAAATTACTCTCTCCACACATATCACTGACATACTCTATATACTTCCAAAAAAATATCAAACGTCACATACATCAATTACATGTTCTGGAGTTATAAAATAAAATCAGTAGGTTGGAAATTCAGCTCAAATACTAATGAGTTTGCTCTGCTAGTTAATCCAGTGGTAGGCATGAGATACTACACAAAGGACCACTGGATAGGCTACAGGGTGACGTATCAACATTAAATTCAGTCTCACAATTTTTTAGTAGAAGTTCCAAATAGTTCAGATAAAATTTAGACACTTCCTGAGGCAAATTCGGTCAAAATAAGAAGTGTGGCACAAAAATAGTTCAAACAGTTCCGGAGGCTTAAAACTTTTATAATTTTTACACATTTTCAGTTCAACATAAAAAAATTGAGCCCCAGGACAGGGATAAAAAAAATTGAGATAGTAAGCGTCAGTGTTACAGTTCGTATCCCACGATGGCTTCATGCTCACTACAAACTCTCAGAAAAAAACTGGACAAAACACAGCCTCTTCTTAAAATGGCTTAATACTTTAAATAATCTAGAGTCCCTATTTTATGACTCGGCTCCCTCGAGTCCCTAAAATTACGACGACGGCAGGAACAGGCGTCACAAAAAAATCGCCTGCCGCTTACGTCTCGCTCGCGTGGGAGTCGGCAAGAAGCTAAAAGGACGCCGCTAATAGCGTCACTTCAAACAATAATCAAAGAGGAATTTGAAAACTCTCTATGCTAGGAGCAAGCAAACTCTGGTGATAATGGTTAAAATTCCTCAACTGTATATTCTGCTGAATATTCCAGCACTTTAAGTCATAGCATAGCTAAAATTATAGCCATTAAAATTCCAAACAAAATTATGCTTATTAAAATTAAGTCAAATTTTGATCAGCATGTTAACAAAGACCCAAGGGGCTTTTATAATTTAATAAAATTAATATAGTATTTCTCTGAAATTAAAAGTCTTTTATCACTGATTAGTAACATTAACTTAGACGTTTCCGTTACACAGAGTAAATTAACAGAGTAAAAAGAGAGTACAAATAAAATGACATTGTCATCTGTAATCTCAATACATTATCTGCTGAAAATTGTCCAGGCACCAAGTTTCTATGACCATACCATGCTCTGTGAATTGCTGCACACTATTCTGTGCAATTGTAGTTTCAATCTGACATACACTTGAGTATGGTATACTGTATCCTGCTGCATGAAGGATCTGAACTAGCTTTTTAGATCTTGTTGCATGATGTACTGTCATACCTATCCCTACATGCTTTGGTTTCAGCTTCCTCCCTTTTGACTGGATGTACAATAAATCTTGGCCCACATTTATGATATCGTTCTGCTTTGGTTCCATTAGTGTTCCATGAATTTCTTCTAAATGTTCATCTTCGAGTATTAAACTTAAAAATGTGTACACAATGTCTGGGACACATTATGTGCATCTTTTTGGGATAAATCGCTGTATTATTCTATTCCAGGAGTCATATTCAAAGCTGACTTTATCAGTAAAGCTGCATGGTGTAATATTCGTGCCTCTGAATACTCTTCCCTACATTTTAATTTGCAGTTTTCTCCTTTAAACTTACGGTTGGACGTTCACCACCTTCTCCGACAATTATATTACAAGAACGTTCAAAAATGTCATCCAAAGTGTACACGTATTTCAGTGCAAAGCCAGCGTCTAATTTGTCAGTTAGAGTACACCAAGCATCACTCCTAGGTTGTGTTACTTAAGTGCACAATTTAATATTTTCTTGTTTTCTCTCTTCTCTTCTACATTCAGCATGGTAGCGGGCCTCATTTACAATCAAATCTTCTTCACCAATTCGAAGTTGTAAAATATTGTTTCTTGCGGAGAGAGCGTGAAGAGCATTTGAAGCTTGAAAAGTCAGAACTTGGCGTAATTTCTTTTTGTTAGAATATTTTTGACAAAATATACATTTTTTTCCACCGCACATGAGGAACACTGGATTGCCGTAATGATGGTGGAATTTTACATACAGTTTGGGGCTGTGAATGTTCTTCCTTTCTTTCTGTTTTGTTTGCTTTCTTGGTAATTCTTTCAATATGGCCTTTATGAGAGAAAGAACTATAACACGATCGGTGCCAAAATAACTCATTCCCACTATCAGTAAAATAGTTTACATGTCGTTCTATTCTGTTAAGTATTCCACCAAAAGTAGTATCGAATTCTGACACACGTTTCCTCAGACTGATTGCTCCTTTAACATTTATAATACCACATGAAGTACTTACAGTCAGTGCATCGTCAGTGTCTGGCTTCAAACATATGATGCATTGCCAACTTTCTGACGAATATCGTGCACGCTTTGGCAGGACTGAGCTCTCCGAAAGGCTCCATTCTTGATGTTCGTCAATTATTTTCTCAGCATTCCTGAATTCAAAATCATTGCACTTAACATTATGTAAGTTATTATTACGATAACATGGAAGATAATAAAGTTCTATATCTTTATCGCCCATAAATTTATTTGTATTTTGGTTATTACGTCACCTTGCATAAAAATATACATTGCCACGTATAAAGTATGCTGAAAATAAAATTATACAGGCTATTTTGTTCATTACTTACGAAAAAGGGGTTGGCGTAAGGAAATTATGATCTAATATTTAACTGTTGTGCTTCAAAAAGAGATTATTTTGTATGTGTAATAGATCAAATCAGATTACCCTAAAACATGTTACAGAGGTTGCTATATTTGGCTTGAAAAACACGTTTTTGTACTTTTTTTTTTGTTAGTTATCGATTTTAGAAAAAATGTTTAAGACAAAAAATGAAGAACTTGAAAAAAAAAAGCTTTCTTATGAAAAAAAACTTGAAATCCGATAATTAGAAGCCAAGTTACAGGGATTACTAAATTTGGCTTGAAAAACACGTTTTTCTACTTTTTTAAGTCAATTATTGATTTTTGAAAAAAAAATGGCTGAGACAAAAAATGAACTTAAATGCTTTCTTATGAAAAAAAAAAAAAAAAAACAAACTCGAAATCCTATAATTATAAACCAAGTTATCATCGTAGCCATCGTTGATTAAATATGGCGGCTAACCTAACTACTTGTCCGGTTTGTAACATCATTTTTCTTACTCTTGGAGCCAAGGACTTTAAGAAAAACCTGTTGCCGCTTGTGGCAATGTGGCTCCAAAGTTTTACATCTTTTCAAATTTTGTTCCCCTACTACAGTTTGTAGAAAATGTGAATTAATGAACTATGCCAGGGCTGCCACCAAGTACATTTTCAAAATCTTGTAATTAGCATTTAAAAAATCCTGTAATATTTTCGGCTTACGTCTATGTCCTTTTCCAAAGTTTTTTAGAAGATTCTTGCTGTAGAATTTTGATAGTGAAAGTAATATGTATAGTAATTTATTATAGTACTGTGAAAAATTGAGATGTTATACAGGAAACGATCTGCTGTTAATGTTTTTTTACAGACGGAACTATTTTCTAACCTGTTTCGGTAAAATAGCAGTGAAACTTTTCACCCGTTTTCCTCGTACTCACCTCGTGTCACCCCTCCTCAGCGTTAGAGACCGCAATGTTGAGCGCTGACCAAAATCTTTCTCTTTCTTCCTCTTCACTGATCAACTTTGATCTTTTTTAACTAAAAGCATTTCCAAAACGAGTACGTTGTTTTTTGTTTCAGTTGTAGAGTAAAATTGCTTTTTAGGTAAAAGTCTACTCTACCTCTCTAGGCACCCCATGTTGTAAACAGATGGGTTCAGATATATTTTAGTCATATGTACATAATTTTTTAGTAAATTTCCTATAAGAGATTGGAATTACTGTATTTTGAAAAAAGTCTGAAAAATCATATTTCTTGTTTATGATTCTTGAAAATAACTTATTTCAATTCTGTTGATCGCTGAAAATTCTGTAATGCGTCTTCTACTTTTTTTTAAGTCATAGTGAAGTATGTGCTGGTTGGTGACTCTTCCATTTACTGGTTGTGTCATGTAGACTTGTCATCAGAAGGCTTCTTCAAAAAAGGATGCACCTACTGTATGTTATAGATTATTAGCGTATGCTGACAATAGTCTCGGTGATAAAAATTTCCCTTATGTACTTGGATAAAATTAGGCATGAACCCTCCATCATTCAGGGGCGGATCTAGCTTTGGGTCTTGGGGGGGGGGGGGCGATGATGTCTTATACAGGACACGAAGCATGAAGCGGGGGTCTGGGGGTCCTCCCCCAGAAAATTTTTAGTTTGAAAGTACAAAATAGTGCTTTTTAAAGGTTTTTTCAACGAGAATATTAAATAAACAGCCTTTAGAAATTTCAATATTTTATAACTTAATTTTACAAATTTGTAAAAAAAAAGTTTACTGTAAAAATTACAATAAGTATTTTGAAAACTGTGTAACTGACTAAAAACTATTTCTATCGTTGAGCTTTATACATTATACAAGTCCATATAGTTACACTGACACTTAAAACACATGTTATAATTTTTGTAAGCCACAAACTAAATTACACAAAATAGTTAAAGCAAGGTTACTGATAAAATTACATACGTTCATTTGAAAACATTTGGAATGATTAGAAACAATTTAGGCTACATATTTGAGCTTCTCAGTTCACATGTCATTATAGGTAAGTTGGTTCTTGAACTTGAACACTTGTAATAATTTTAATGACAACAAATTAAATTGCACAAAATAGGTAAAACAATTTTACAGACAAAATTACTTATTCATTTGGAAAGTACTGCAATCCACTTTCATAGTCACTTGA